>JANKKI010000533.1:0-133309 GCA_025175665.1 Cinchona pubescens | reverse complement strand
GATATGCTGCAATTACATCCAACAACTACCAACCGGAATAGATAAGTGGATAAGGTTAGAGACGATAATAATGACCATCATGGAGTAATCAAATAATTGTCAACAATGTCTTCAAACTCAATTAAATGAAATAGCTCAAAAGGTGGTGGAAACAACTCAAGAGAGTCCTATGAACCCACCAAACACAATAGAAAAGTATGATGAAATCAACCTATATTCACCTACCGTAATGGATGAATGCAAGTTTGGGGGGTATATCCATAATTAGGGATGGCAAAAGAGACATTTCTTACACGACACAATAACACGATATGCAATTAATAGGTTATGATACGACTCCAAATTTATTGTGTTATTATTGGGTCAACCTATTTATGACACAATATTAAACAGGTTGGATTGGGTCAAACTAAGGGTTGACACGATAATCAATGAAGTTACTGAATGACCAAATTTTGCTAAAATGTTATCTCGATTATAGTTTAATATAACATACATTAAAATTGTGAATAATAGATTTAATATAAGCAATGAAATCAAACATAATAATTATTTAGAACTATAATCTAAATTTTTTAATAATTTTAATTATGTGTTCTAAATTGTTATGAGAATAGGGTTAGTATTAATAATTATTTAGGTTATTAAATAATTAAAAGTTTAGATTTTAATTCAAATGGGTCGCAACTTATTTAACTTGTCAAATAGATTGATCCTTCTATTAGAAGTAAAAGGATCAGACACTAACACGACACGATAAGATATAGTCATACTTGACACGATACGATAATGTGACATATCCCGACCCATTGCCATCCCTAGCCATAATGGAGGGTCATTGGAGTTGGTAGATTATGACTGTGCTCTAGCCCACTACGAAGAATCCTTTGGATTAAACTTCACAAAAATCAGGTCATAATACACCATGTAGAGACATGCACCAACCCAAGAAAATTAAGAAAATAATGAGGCAAGATTGAAAAAGATGATTATGATCTTCATGGAGAATCAAACCAAATTCATGAAGAAGCTACAAGACCAAATTGCTGAGTTCACAAGAATGATAGGTGGTGAAAAGATATGGACTCCGGCATTCTTAATAAATGAAGATGATAACGAACCGGCTCAAGAAGACGAAAAGAAAGAGCACATCTTAAAGGAAGTAGTTGTGAAGAACCTCTTGAGCTTCAACTGTTAACAAATGGATTACTCAACACTTGTTTAAAATCACCATTGACCTACCCGTTGAATGAGTGTAAGTTTGTCCCGGTTACTACGAAGGAGGTATAAAGTGCTCTGGGGAGAAAGAGTTGGCTCAAAGAGTGGAAGAAAAAGAAGGATATTTTCTAGAGAGGACCAGGGAGGATCAAGCTACATATGTCGAAGGTCAACACATCATTAGGGATTTCAGAGGGGAATATCATTGGAACAATTTTACCAAGAACTACAACACCCATAGGAGCCTCCTTGGTGTTGACAGGGGAGTATTTTCTTCACTTTTTCTTTTATTATGCTTAATTTAATTTACATGATTTAGTTTAAGAAGATGGGGGGCTAATAAAGGCTTGTATCCTTGTGTTAGTTTAATTTAAGCTTTATTTTGTGAAATGACTTTTTTGATATTCTTGGATAAATAGTGTTAGTTGATAACAATATTGATGGCAATATGGTATTTCTTATGAATAGTGATTGCTATATGTTTTAGTAGATGAATTTAAACTTGGTTTGCTACTTGATTACGGAAATTTCACTTGTTGAGACATTAGACTTGCTAAGTTTTGAGTTAATTTTTGAGCAAATGATATGAATGCTTGTAACATAGAATAGAGTATACTCTTGGTCTTTGAATAACTTTTTAAGGCTAATTATATGTAATTCATCATTAAAATAAATTGAAGTTCGGTGATGTATATCATCTGTTCATTTGGGAATGGTTTTATTATTGTTTAGAAAGTTGAAAGTGGATGCTTAACATAGATTACACTTCATGTGTTGATTTGACCAAAAATGGAATTTAACCCTAGAAACTCAATCACGTTTTCAATCACTTCGTAAAAATGTTTTCTTGACTAGTTTTATCTCAAACACTACTTTTACCATACGAGTTCTTCCAATGTCAATTTCAAATAAGTTGTTAATTAGTTTTTACCATTCAAGATTTTTGAAATGGTTTATAAGTAGAGTTGGAAATGAGTTAGGCCATTGTTTGATTATTGTGCTTGAATTTGCATTTTACCGGATATTTAGTGGGTTTTATTGGGTTATGCTTGGGACATTGGTTGTATAATGTGAATCATTCCTTTTCGCAACATATTTGTGAAACTCTGGGTTTTGAAAATGATTAGGCCTTCTTTGGACCGTTTGAGACTAAATTTCCTAGATAATATCAATTTTATCTCTAGCATCCTCATTGAGCCTTATGAAACCTATTTTCTTGTTAGCCACATAATTTATCCTCTTTTGAGCTCATCGCCTTAGCCATTGTCGATCTCATTCAAGAACTTCAATGATTGATTTAATATTATTGTGATGTTTTCTAAAGAGTTTGTGTGTATTTGCTAGAGAATGAAATGAAGAGTTCAATGTGTTTATAGTTCCTCTTTCGAAATTATTATGTTATGTTAATGTTATTGTTGAAAAGAAAAACAAAGAAAAAAAAATGAAAGAAAATAAAAAAAGAAAAAAAGAAAGCAAAAAAGAAAAGTAAAGAATTGCAAGTGTTATTTCTTATTCAATAAAGAATGTTTACTTTATCTTCAAAGTTAGTTTAATAAATGTAATGGTTTTGAGTTCAAAGTGTTTATTGGTTACTAATTTTGGTGTTTGGGACTTCCTGTACATTGGATGTTGGTTCAAGAGTTTTGTTTTGACATGACTAAGGTGATTTAAGTCACTCTTACCCAAATATATCCTACTTAAATGATCCTTGATCTAGGCTAATTCATATTAGTGAATTGAAGGTGAAGCGCATTATGTTGTTTGCAAAACCTTGCTTTGCCAATAAATATCCTTGTATATTCATTTGCATTGATTTGTGCTCATTTAAAACATGTCCTAATGATATTTCTTTACTTGGAACAAGTTTTTGGAAACTTGATTTGTTTGGTCAAGATTAACTCACATTTGAATTAACATTGTACTAACTTTTAACTAGTCAAACTAATCTTTGTAACCAAAACTAATGTTTACTTTTTCAAAATAAAGAGACGGGAGAAAATTTTGAGTTTCTTGAGTTAAAGCCCCATTTTCACATTTGACAAGTATACTAGAATTCAACATTTTCATTTTACTTTTCTTTTGGTGGTGTTACGTGTTAAGTGTTAAATGTTATAAGATTTTATGTTATGTGTTTAAATGTTTTGTGTGTATTATGTATTTATTGTTTTGATTAATGTTTTTCTTTCTTATCTTTATTTTCTTGATACAAGCAAAATCTTAAGTTTGGGGGTGTGACAACTCTAGAAAACTAAAGTTATATGTATCCTAAATTTATCCATTTTGGTACTAATTTTAAACATTTTTAGTGTTAATTGTGTGTTTGTTGTCTATTTATGCTCTTATGTGTTAGTATGTGTTTATTAGTGTTTTAATGTTTATTTAGGTGTGCATTAATCAGATGTTAGATGGGGATTTTAGGCGGGAAATGGCCGAGGCTACCGAAATGTCTAGGCTAAAAGTGGTGAGCCATCACAGTAGGGATTAACACCAGTGGGGAGCTCCAAGCCCACCAGCGGCAAGTCGCTCTTGGGGACTCGATTTTGGACATTTTTGGGCACTTTTTCAAGAACAATTTTGTCCTAAATCCCATCCCTTAACCCTACTATAAATACGTATTAGCTTGGATTGATTTGAGGCCTCTAACTTGTTTTTCATCTTCTTTTTAGCCTTTCTCTTCTATTTTCTTCCTATGTTGTTCTACTTATGTTCCAATTTAATTCTACTACTTGTAAGACCTTCATTTATAATTATTGGACTCTTTTAATTTTTAATTTCATTCTTTCTTAGTTTATATAGCTCTCATTTAATGTCATCCATTTATTGCTTGTATTAAATGCTTTCTTTAATAGCTTTATTTATTTTCATGCTTAGTTTAGATTTAATGATTTTACTATTCTTTCTTATAGTTAATAGGTTCTAATTTAGTATCGGGTAGGGTTGTGTGAAACCAGTTTCTAATGGGTAGAAATTAATGGGTTAATTTAGTAGTAAAATGGACTAATTAGACAATATTAATGGGTTAAGGGTTGATTAGGAAAATTAATTACTTCCTTACTTAATTAGGGTTAATTGAGGATGTGGAATTGAACCTTTATTATAGACCTAGATTAATATTGAATTATACTAACTTAAAATTAGTCTTGGCAAACTAATTCACTTAGTTAGTTGTTAGAATTACATGGGAGTAAATCAAGTTTGGTTTATTTTAAGTAGTAAGTTTGGTTTATTTTAAGTACTAGGAAAGATCCACAATTAGGTTAATTAGATTGATAGATTTAATTATCAAGAGATTGAAATTAGGTTTCAATTGGGAATCAACATCTAATTTGGCTCATAGGATCACTTGATTAACTTAATTAACCAAAAGTTGGAAAATTTGCTAGCATAAACTCTATCCCTTTTTTAATCATTTCTGAATTTTAAACCTAGTTTAGTTAAATTCCTTTCTTTAATCAAACCCTTCAATTTGCATTCCAACCAAATAATCAATAGTTGAACACATTCCTCAAGGAAACAATCCCTATTTCCATGACAGCTGAAGGGTTTGATACCGTATACTTAATTGTGGTTTGTCATCTGATTAAGGTTAGTTGATTTATGTATTTTATTTATAATTAGATGTTTGTGTCTCTTATATCTAGCTGCAATAGTAACACCAACTTAATAATGAAAAACCTAATAACCCTAATTATTTAGCTCCAAATTCATTATGTTGGATTGACTTTTAGAGTGAGGTGGGGTTTAAACACCCCTAATCATAACCCTATGAAAAAATATTTTTTTTTCATCTCCCCATTTCTTGTTCTTCTTGTTTCTTTTTTTTTTTTTCTTTGCAAGTTCTCTTCTATTTCTCTTTTTGATTTTTTTTTTCAACTATAAATTACATCCACGGCAAAGATTGTAACAGCGTAATTAGGTTCCCAACTCAAAATAAAATCAAATACCAGCCAAGATGAAATTAGAATTATAGAGAAACAGGAGGAAATATCTATCTATCTATCTATCTATCTATCTATCTATCTATCTATCTATCTATCTATCTATCTCTCTCTCTCTGTCTCTCTCTCTCTCTCTCTATATATATATATAGTTGCTATCAATGGCGAAGCTAAGACAAATTTTTAGTGGAGCACAAATAATAAAAAAAAATTTAAATATTATTTATAAATAGTTTTTGACCATAATAATATTTGAGTTAATATTTCATACACTAATGACGTATAGAGTTAATATTTCACACACTGATGATGTACAAAAATTTTTACACTAGCAAGTGTAAATACATGTAACATAATCATATATTATTTAAATTTTAAATAGTATTTTATGCACGTGTTGCATCTATAATTGAGAATGAAATTTAGTGGCTGAAATAAGTGGATATCAAATCCACCCATTTTGGGAATTATTACATAGAATAATACTCAAAATAAGTATTAATACCAAATTTTGGGATATGATGTTTCTGGGATAACTAAGCAGTTGAAATAACTATTGGAATATTATTACAAAATATTATACAAAATATTATTTGAAAAGAATGGCAAATAGGTGCTATCAAAAGAATCTTTTTTTTTTTTTTTTATAACTTTGATGGTTGGTTAAACTTTTACGGGTTCATTTCATATTCCTTGCCTCAATCATTATATATACACACATATATATTATATACATATATGTGTGTGTATATATCTATCTATCTATATGTACATACACACATATACATACATAGATGTATGTATGAGAGTGTGTCTATATATATCTATTTGTGAGTGTGTATATACATATATATATATATATATGTGTGTGTGTGTGTATATATATATATATATATATATATATGTATATGTATATATACATACTATGAGGAAAAACCAAACCACCATGGAAGCTTCACAATGCAGTTTGCTATGACTCAAGGAAACATCATAATTGGCATCTGTCTATCAGCAACACATAAGGTTGCTGATATTTTAGCTAAATTAGGATGCCAAGGCAAATGTAATAAAGTATTTGATCATGTAAATCTTCCTAGTTTAGCGAAGGCTCAAGTCCTTTTAGATAAAACGGGTTTTTGTAATTTACGATTTACAAATTGACTAAATCTTAGTATGGCTGATGTAATTCTATTTCCAAAAGGTTTTGGTCTAGTACCTCTCTTCTTAGGACACATTATCTTAAAATTGGGAGTGAGGCCTCCTACCAATGAACAGGTAGTTACTCAAAAAAATATATGTATATATATGTATATACACACATATATGTATATGTATACAAACATATATATATATATATATATATATATACACACACACATATATACACACATATTTGTGTATATATAAATATGTGTCTGTATATATATCATAGTTTGTAAAATCGGGATTCTACGTGGGATCGATTTGCTTCTGTCAGAATCGGATCGTAGAATCGTAAGATCCTTCCAAAAGTATCTAAAATAACAAAATGAATTATTTTTAAACTAATAAATAACAAAAACCATAATAAAAATTATATAATTTGTAAATTAAGTATAAAAATATATCATTTGACCTATTTCATGAATTGTATAAGAAAATGGAATTAGTGAAGTCGGAAAAAATGAATTTAATAATAGAACCTCTATTTGTTCTACAATATTTTCAAATAAAAATTTACAATTCTCAATTTGATTTGCATTTTTGTCTCCTAACTTATTCTAAAATATTCTCTATTTGGACAGTTATTAATTAAGTTAGGATACAATTCTAAATGTTATTAGAGAAAAGATGTGTATAAGAGACAGGCGTTGAAACTCGGAAGATCTCAAGAAGCATCACAACTTTGGAACATCTAATTATAAAAGATTAGCTAGATTATGGTTAGACTGCTTGTATGATGATTAGATCTTCTCATAGGGGTAATGCTTTTAAATGATCTCATGTAAAAAATTTACAAAATGCTTGAGGAATGTGTTCAACCTGTCTCACATTCAAAAAAATAACATTAATCATAAGAAGATAAAAGTTCAAGAAAAAAATTAAAATAACCAATAGCACTAACTAATATACTAATACATCATTTTTATAACAAAATTTGTAGGGTAGATTTCTTAATCACGTTCTCTAAATATGTTTAAATTTCATTTTTTTTAATATTTTATATACGTCAAGAGAACTTGAGATGTGTATAAGAGACAGATCTATATTTATTTATTTTACACCATATCATATTATATCCATCCAATTAAAAGGATAAAATATCTACTAAGTTTTGAAGATATAATTGGAGAATTTCCATTTTGACAAGGAAATTTTGCAATCCTCACAAGCATAGTGTTTGGAGTTTAGACTTTGAAAAAGGAATTTGGTGGTAGGGCTAATGCAAATAGGTCACAAAACAAACTTATCTCTTTTATAACATAAAACAAATAAAACCCAAAAGTTTAGAAGGCCTAAAATATTATTTTTCGTAGGATCGTGATCCTACCCGATTCTACAAGGATTCCGATTCTAGTAACGATTCGAGTCGTTTTGGCATTGTAGGATCGTAGGATCGTACGATCCAGAATAGCGATTTTAACAACCATGATATATATATATATATACACATATATACACACACATATAGATATATCTATATACATATGTGAATATATATATACATGCGTATATATATATGTGTATGTATATACATATATATACATATGTTTATATATATACACACATATTTGTCTATATATAAATGTGTGTGTGTATATATATATATATATATACATATATACACCCACATATACATATATATACATATGTGTATATATATATATATATATGTGTGTGTGTGTATATATATGCATGCATATTTATGTATGTGTATATATATACATATATGTATATACATACACATATATATGCGCATGTATATATTTTTGTGTGTTTATATGTATATATATATATACACACACTGATATATACGCATATATATGTACACACAGAAACATACATACATATATATATATATATATATATATATATATATGTCAACACACATATATAATGCTGATGCTTAAAACCTGTCTACATTTGCCTTCTTCTTCCTACATAGCACAACATAATTGGTGGTTGATTTACACTGCTTTCTAAAAGGTAAAGTGGCTTTTAATTTTCTCTTTCACTTTCCCATTCTCTCTCCTGTCTCACGCTTAATCTTCAAATTTGTTCACTATCGTCGAACCCTTATTACCTATTCAAAAATTTTTAATTCCTATTCCAAAGTCTAAACAAAAAATTCACACACTATCATCCGAAATTCTCACCCTTTCCTCATTGTCTCTCTCCTCTTACCCATTGCAATCCTAGGAACTGTCAAAGTATACTCCTTCTCAGACCTTGATTAGATCAATTTGAATATTTGTCAAGTTCAAATTTAAACAAATAGTTCATCCTTATATTTACTGTCTCTTGGTAATTATAGATGGATATAAGAGACAGATTAGATGATTCTAGGTAGGATTACTTTTCTCTTATATCAATCAAGGTTGCGTGCTTTCATATGAAAGAATACAGGTATAAATTTTATGCATAATCTTTTTTCTATTTTCTGAAAAATATTACTCATATTCATATATAGTGCATCTATGTTCCTTAATTTTAAAATGTCTTTGTTTTTTTTTTTTTTTTATTATTTGGATTTTTAGAACCTAAATTGGTGTAAAATTGAATCTTTTGGTTTGTATATTTTACACATATTCATATCCCCTATTCTTTGTTTTGGTGGGTAGGTTTTTCAAACAGGAGAAACAATTATATGCATCTGTGGTTTTCTGTCGATGAACATGTAACGAATCCATTCCCTATATGAAGTGAGGTATTTTCTTTCAACATTTATGAATATTGTTTTTCAATGTTCTTTTTTTCATTGTTTTTATAATTGATTTTCAATTTCTAATTTTTCTATGCGATAAATTTAAAGGGAGACTTTATTTAGTGTGTAAACTGGTGCGGGTTCCAACTCCTAGAAATGCTTGAACTGATCCAAGCATCTTTAGTGTTATCCTCTATTGAATGCAAAAAAGGGTTGGCCTTTGTAATGTAATGGATTAGTAAATCATTCCTTATTATTTTATTTTCTGTTGGTTTTGTTTAATTTGTCAACGAGATATATTCTTTTTTCTTTTGTGTTTTCTCTCTTTTGTCTTTTTAGATAGGAATTGAAATTTTCAGGATGTTCATATTCTTCATTCCTTTATGATAACCATAATTGAATAAAAGCACGTTTTTTAACAGACTCGTGTATTCTTACACTTCCTTG
This sequence comes from Cinchona pubescens, assembly GCA_025175665.1. NCBI lineage: Eukaryota > Viridiplantae > Streptophyta > Magnoliopsida > Gentianales > Rubiaceae > Cinchona > Cinchona pubescens. The sequence continues at coordinate 123,802 of JANKKI010000533.1, read as the reverse complement.
TAAATTTCATGGACTCAAGACATCTAAGTTGAGTTACTTAAAAAATCTAAGATCCATTCAGGTCGATCAATAATATAGGGAATCAGTAGAAGCGTCCTCATCCTGCTAGGTGATTAGAGACTATCACAATGATTTTTTTGGTAGGTTTGACTGGGAGATTGGAAGGACCAGGTATTCAGTTTGAGATATTGCCCCAATATATTGAATAGAAGGGGAAATGGAGGTGAAATATCCTCAACTTTATTTTGGATTGTGATCCGAATACTACATGATAAGTGGGCGTGTTTCATGTAAAAACACCTTGGCAAGAATGATTTTCGATTTTGCAATTGGAAGTTGTTTTATCAGTTTATGATTAAGGCAACTGGATGTTGTTTCCTTCATTCATTTTGATATGGATTATTAGTTTTCTTATGTTACTACATTATATTTTGATATTGAAAAGTGTGTTGCTAATATTCAATTTATATAAAGTGAAATTTGCCACTCTACTAGAAGGGATGTCAATGCCAGGGTAACGCAAACAGCTATGGCCAGTAATAAATAAAGTGATACTCGTGTCTCATGCTTATTAGCCAACTATATTCTAAGACTAGAGTAATATTTAATGTGAGCATGTGTTTTATAGTTAACATTTTAAACTAAACAATACTAGCATTTCTGCACTTATTTTTGGTCATACTGAAGGTAGAAATTGCAAGTCCATCTTTTTTTATTTGGTTTATAGTTATCAAGGATAAAGAAAAGGTAGTTAGTTTTATTATCTACTACTGAAAATTAGGAGTTGTTAAAGTATATAATTAAAAATTCTATCACCATTATACATAAATATTAAAGTTAGATTTTATAATTTATATGGAGTAAATTTAAAATGCATACTAATATCTCCATAAATTTCCCGATGATCAAATAGGGAAAGATCTAGCTTATAGCATATTATAGAAACTTCTGCATTTTTTTTTTGAAAAATTTCTCCGATATCCCGTACTAGTATAATTACTATCATATGAGTTGGGTTTTCTGATCAACCGGTTTTTGAGTTTTTTGTAAAAATTCTAAAACCCAATCCAACATGACCCAACTTTTACAGAGACCTAAGTGTCGTTAACCCAAGTTTACTCAAGCAGGTTACTCAGGTTTTTATTTTATTTGGCTTAAATATCTCGATAAAAAAGTAGGCAAAAAATCCATTATTGAAATATTACCCATTAAAAATATGTTTAGTAAAAAGTTGAAATGGATAGGTTAAGAATGAAAATGGAAAAATTATAACTCAGATAAAATGGTTAGGAAAAAATGGAAAGGGAAAAAAATTATATTTGAATTGTATTAGGAAATTGGGTTGGGTTTAAAAAACAAATAACTCAACCAAATATACATATCCAGTTTGGGTAATCCAATCTAAAGAACACTGACCATTTAGTCACAAATTTATTTGGATTGGGTATGTATTTCAGATGGGGTTAGATTTGAACACCCCTAATTATAACTGTAGGAAAAATACTTTCTTTCACGTCACCCACTCTTCCTTTTTTTTTTTTTTTTTTTTTTTTGTGAGTTCTCTTTCGTGTCTCTTCTCTAAATTTTTTTACAACCATAAATTGCACAACGACAAATATTTTAACAACTTAATAGAAATTCAAAATTAAATCAAATATGAACCGAGATGAAACTAGAATTATAAGGAAATGGGAGGAAATAATTTTTTTGCTTTCACAATTGCTATCGGCGAAGCCAGGATAATTTGTCAGTGGAGGCACAATTAATAAAAATTTCTTTTAAATTATAAATAGTTTTTTACCATAATAATGTTTGAATTAAGATATATAAAATTTTTTATACCATTAGATGTGAATGAATGTTACATAATTATTTTTTAAAATTTAAATATTCTATTTTATGCACAAGTCTTGCATCTACACCTGTTGGTAAATAAAATTTCCTACAACATGTGTATTTATTAATATATAAAAGGGTTAATTACATTTACCTCTCCTAAAGTTTGACTATATTACCAAACAAACCATGTGGTTTGGTTAAATTATAAATAGCCACCTATCACTAACTTCAGTTACCCTAACATGTCAAAAGACTAAAATATCCTTGTTAATTTTTACACTTGAATTAATAACAAAAACAACAAAATTTGGAATGACTAATTGAAGGGAGCATATTATGATGGCCATGTTTATGATAAACACATTATTGTATGAAGACTAGTCTCATTTCAAATCATTTAGCTACATTTTGTAGCAGCCTCGATAAGAATGTGATTATTTTTCTTATAAATATTTTGATTTGTTATTTAGTTATTCAATAAAATCTTTTATTCTTTTTTTTATTATTATTTTGATTAGTTAACTACTTCACTCTTTTTGTCTTAGGAAATTAGCTCTTTTACTAATGCACTAATCCATTACATTACAAAGGCCAAAACAATTTCCATTCAATGAGTGATAACACTAAATACTATCTATATATATATATATATATACACATCTATATATATACATTATAATTCAAAATACTACCAATTCCTTTTTTTTTTTGTGTCAACAAACACTGCACATTATTTTTTGATTGTTTTTCATGAAATTTAGAATCTCTAACAAATATTTTCTTGAAAAGATGTTGAAGCAGGTTCTTGTACATATCTAATGTAAACAAGCCGACTAGAGCTCACTGTTTGATTTCAGTTTGAGTAATTAAATTTTGTATTGATTGAGCTCAAACTCAAGCTTAGAAACTGGTCAAGTTAAAGCTCGAGCTCGAACACGTTTTAACATGCTCTTGAGTTGAACCAAAACCTAACTCGAGCTCGAGCTCGAGTTTAACCAAAGTTTGAGTAATAAAAATTAAAAATATATATAACCAACTTTTTACTAATAAGCTCGTGAGTTACTCTCAAACATTACTTTCTTATTTGTCACCCCAACTCATCAATTGTCCAACAATTTGGTCGTAAGTACATATATTTAGGGTAAAAAGGAAATCCAATTATTTCCTACATTGTGTATTTCCATTAAAATTAAATGACATGATAGTTTTTTTTTCGTGAAATCTGTGGTAGCCAGATTTTATGTGTAAGCAACTATTTAAACCATTTCAACTTTTTAAGGCCCATTACTTGATGGGTATTGCTTAGAATTGTCTAAGCAGCCGCCTTAATTTGCTCAAACTCACCATAAATAATATCTAGCCTTGAAACTTATCAAACAACAATCGAGTTTTTTTAATTGCGATTTTAATAGTATATGTTTGACAATAAACTATCTTTTAGACATAAACAAAGAATATGTCATCCTCCAAATGGGGTGAGTTCATTATGCAAACTATGTTTTAGACATAAACAAAGGATATGTCAACCTCCAAATGGGGTGAGTTCATTATGCAAACAAACTTCTGATATTTTAATTTTTTTCACATTTTAAGCCAATAAATTTGAATTTGTCAACAAAGAGAGGGTGGTTAAAAATTAAAAGAAAATTGATGAGAATGTCAAAATTGCATTAGGGAAGCTTGCATGAGTTTCGATAATTGGTAAGTAGTACATAATGTTATAGTTGGTAAGGAGTTTAGATGTTTATATATATGGGTTTAGCATATTAGCAATTACTAATAAATATTTCAACAAAAAATCTAATTGTTTTACAATTTTGTAGAGAATGTATTCGCTAAATGACAAAATATATACTTTTACTAGTTGGTTTGGGAGACAAATTAGGTGAGAAATTTTATAAGTTTAAGGACGGTCCAAGTTAGGGATATGAGGGGTGCGGAAAGATTAGAACTGGTCTAATTAATCGAATGAGTTCAATTGAAGTTAAATGGGAAGTTAAGATATTTAAAATTTTGATTCCTATAATTTTGAAATGTAAATAAGAATGGAGATAAATTTACAAAAAATTGTGCAAGATAGTTTGTGGAAGCAATATAGGAGGAGAGGAAGAAGCTATTTGGCTTTGGCAGAAAACTAGTGTCCTAAAGCAACGCAACAAACAAATTAAGGATAAAGCATATTATATAACTCTGATTTTTTTACTCGAAAATTTTTTTAAACAAAAATTTTAGATCTTACAACGTTTAATTATTATAATCATAATATAAATAAGATAAAAAGATTTTTTTTAAAAATATTTTCAAAACAATCAAAATCCATAAGATATCTATATAATAACAAAGTACTATAAAACGGAGATTTCACGTGGTAGATGATATAGAATCCATGAAATGAAAATTTACCATTATTAGTATTTTTAAGAAAATAGTAATTTGGTAGAAATAGAATATTTTCCTTCTATACATATACTAATTAATTGTGTCTCGTGTATAATTCTTAGTATTTAGCATTACATACAAAATAGTGTATTTATTTGTAATATAAATTAATTAATAGTATTAAAAAAATTAGAAAACAAAATGTCGCCTTGTAGATTGTTTTGTTAAGAGCTTGCCTAAGGGGATGGAATACACACATACACGCACACATATATATACACAGACATATACACAATTAGTATATCATGCAAAATATGTTTAAAGATTAGATTACACATGGAACTCTATGATGAACTTTAAATAAATCTTTATATTTTATGGAACATTTTGATTTTTTTTTAATATATGAGATTTAGTAAAATATGTTATCCTTATACAAAATACCGTAGAATTTGTTATTTCTATTTCATAATAAATATTGTGAATATATTAATATACATTTTAATAATATTAGAAAGAGACTGAAACAATTACATATGAATTATTAATATAGCATATGAGATATAATTTAACGTTAAATCGTGTATATGCCTAGGGATGACTAATGAACTTGAGCTTTAGTACGTGAAGATGGAAAGTTTATTGAATTTAATCAAGCCTTATACACACATATATTTCTAATTATTTTCACATAAATTTTGTTCTTGCCCCCTCCTAAAATAAATAAAATTTATTAAATTCTTACTATTCCCTTTTAAGTTTTATTCTAAACTAAGTTTTGTTCAAGTGTGGTTAGACATATCCAGTTTCTTATATATAAAGAAAGGCAATATTTCTTATTAATTATAGAATACAGATTTCATAAATTTAATTGATTTTAAAGTTAATCTCCTATAAATAAATCAAAAAATCTCTAATTTATTGATTTGATGTAGTATTGCATTTTTTCTATAGCAAGTGACCACGAAAAATATTATATACTCATTGTATTATTATGAAAGGAAGAATTTTTATTTGAGAACAATACCTTTTATTATTTTTCATGTTTTAGTTTTATTGAAGGAGGGATAAAAACATTATAATATGAACGTTAACATAAAGAAATGATACATTAGGTAATTGTATTTTACGAGAAAATAAAATCATCATTCATTTTGTTCAGTAGTCATATAAGCTTTTGCCTTTTATAGTGAAACACATACTTTGTTAAATAACAAACCACTTTGATATAAGTTCTGTTTTCTAAAATATTATTTGAAATATATTGGAAATTTAGCACAAATTACTATACAGAAATTTGAGATTTTGAGACTAGTTAAACAACATATAAAGAATTTCAAAATTTGATTGACTAATAAAATAATCCACTATGATAATATTAGGGAAATGGAGAGTAAATTTTATGAAAAAGATATACATATTCAATACGAATAAATTAATATGTATGTTGTATATACCTTTTTTTAAAGAAAGATAAATACGAAAGGGTCAAAATAGAGCCCATGCGTAAGAATGTTAAACATATAAAAATAAGAACAAATGACAAACTAAATTAACATTATAATCAAAAATTTCGCCTCAAGAAAAAGTTTATCCTGCTACCTCAAATTCCTAGTTACACTACAATATATATATATATATATATATATAGAGGCAGAAAGTGAGTGTGTGTGTTTAAACCCTACGTGTGGCTCTATAAGGAACTTCAAAAATAAGTATTTTTAACATTATTAAGTGGACTGTTATTTCTATTATATTAGATTTAGTAAAATATAAAATGGAATACGATTTTAATGGTCCATCACATTTCACATTTGTATTTTATTAGTTATGCACATATAAATGATGTATTTTCGTCTCTAATAAATTTAAAATGCAATATTTTGGTTTCTGGAGATACAATTTCAATCATATTTTAGCCTAAAATATTGTCACATGCGTATCACATATCACATTTTTTTATAAGAAGAGTTGACAACACAAAAATTCTAAATACTAACAACCTATAACCTAAAACCATCTCCACCAACCAATGCAAAATTACCCCAACCACTATCAATCCCATCACCATCACGTTCCTCTTCTTCCTTCCCTCCTTGCTCCCCCTTCAACCTCTTCTCCTTCTCCCATCCCCTACCTTGGAAGCCCATCCCTTTTGCCCTTCCGTTGTATCCCTGGCCCTTTTTTACTTTCTCTTGTAGCTTCTTTCCCTTCCTTTTCCCCTCTCTTATGTCCTATCTCTCATTTATTGTAGCCTACCGCTTTCCTTCTACATTTGTTGCCCCTCTTATAACCTTTACTCCTTCCACCAGAGCTCCTTTTCGCCCTACTGGCAGCTTTAGCCCCTTTCTCTTCTCTCTCGTAATCGTAGGCCCTTCCCTTCCTTCGTATTTACTTTTCTCATAGCCATTTTCTCTCTCTATAACCCCAAACTCTTTATCCTTAACACCTCACACCTTAAACCTCACGCACCCCTCACTCTTCTACTCTTGGATTGATGACTTCCTCACACTTAAACTATCTCTCCTACTCTTATATCACACGACTGTTTGTTGGTGGATTGGAAGCACATGGCTAACATCTTTACTTAATTTTATTTAACATATATAATATTTTTGTGGGATGAAATTAAGGATAAGAAGAGGATGGAAGGGCAGTATTTTGAGTGGCGATGGTGGTTGGTACACTTGGAAGAGAATCGGGCTGTTTTGGAGAGATGTGATAGGCTGGGGATATTTTGGGCAGTAAATTGATTTTTTTTGGTTGTGCTTAATTTTTTTTTTTTTTTTTAACAATTTAATGTTTACAGTTTATCTATTTCCAATTGTGCCCTTAAAAATGTGACAAGTGAAGTACATATGACCAATTTAGGTCAAAATCTGCCTAAAATTGTGTCAAATGATCAAAATTGTGCATTTTGAATTTGTGATGGTCCAAAATGTATTATTTTAAATGCGAGAAACAAAAAAGCACAAACATAAAATATGACATACTTTTAAGATCATTTCTCAATTTAATAGTAACTTGTACGATGCATAATTGAGATTTGTTTGCTATATATAGTGATAATTTTAAATAAATATACATTGCTAGATATTTTAACAAATATATTTTTGTACGGTTGACATAAGAGAGCGAATGCGTACCAATAGTCATCTTCTTGGAAAAAAAAATGTTTATATAGTTTATTTTTATTAATGTTTCATAAAGAAATTATATTTTAATTGATAAACCAAAATTAGTTTTCAATATCATACTTATGTGGATCTGCTATAATATATTTGGTATTGGTATCTCTTATAATAAATTTTGTTATATCTCATGAAGAACTCTTAAAATCCATTCTTATCCAATCATGTTGGCATGTTTTATTTGTTTTAGTTAAAGATAATATTGGCACTTACATCCTATTACTAACTCTTCAAACTCAACTACACCCATTAAATCATGAACTTTACAATTCTAAATAATTAACAACTCATACCGTTGTAATTCCAAATAAGTAAGTAATACAAGTTAGGAACAACCCCAACCACTAGAACTCCAAATAAACAAGTAATGCAAGTGAAGAACTTGTTATTTTTCCTTCCGCATGATTGCTTTCTATCCTTCTTAGCATTGCAAAATATCTTGAACATAAGGTCAATATATACACCTAGACAATTTTAACAATATAAAATTTGCTTTAAAGCCCAAAATTTAGAGATCAATATGAATTATGGTACCAACAATATCTCTGATTCCAACAACACATAACGTTATTCCTTTTGACATTAATTTTTTCGTTTTTAAATTCACTTATTTTAGTTTTAATCAAGCGTAATTTTCTTATTACTTGCATTCTTTTCTCATACTGAACACTGCCCCAAGATTCCAAGTCTCCAACTCAACTTCGCTACATCTAGCATTTGATGTTCAAACAATTTCATGAAATGATTTTCTTTTTGTAGTCAACTTCCGTAATCAAAGTTATACTCCTGTAACATTTGATTGTTCTTTACTTCTGATTTCAATTTGTTAATCATATTATTTATCGGTATATCATTTATTGTAACTCACAAAATTCGTGATTGATTATTTTTTAAACATAATAGACAAAGTTATTCTTTCACTAAAATGTATAAACATATTTTGATTTTTCTATTTTGTGTAAAAAAATAAGATTGTAAGACAATGAGAAATTGGAAAAGTTGCCTTAATCTTGAAAGTTCCTTAAAACATAATAATCATTAGATATCAATAGTTTATATTTATTTTTAAAATTAAATATTTTAAAAGAAATTGTATGAGTAGAAGTTGAGACTTCATTGATTTACTTAATAATACAAAAAGACTTGATTTGTTTTCTAATGCATATAATTTTTCCTATAATTGTAACTTTGCTTTAGCAAAAACAAGTTATTTAAAACTAAAATTAATAAAGTTTTACCTAAGATTAATAACGTATCAACATAGATTAAATATATTAACTTGTTATTCATTGAGAAAGGAATATTAGAAGAAAATGATTATGAAAAGCTAATTAGCAATTTTGCCTAAATGAAAATTGTATTAATTTTGTTAAGAACATAAAGGCCTAGGTTTAAGTTTAGTTTTAAGCCCCAAAATTACTGAGCCGTAATTGCGTCAATTGCTCCCTAAACTTTTTTGATGAGTCAAATAACTCCTCATAATGTTGGTTTCGTGAAAAATATGGTTCAATCAAATATGCTTCAATCAAATATGCTTCTAACTTATGTAAAATTTATAATATATAAATGTCCTTAATTTTGATAAATATATATCAGTCAAATGCCTTCTAAATTTTTAGTTTATTTTGGATAAACTATAAGGAATCCCCTCGTGCTTCAAGTTACCTCTTACTATAATTCGCTCCCTTGTGGTTTGGTTTTGGTTTGAATTAAAGAGAAACCGTTAAATATTCTGTTAAGCAAACATGAGGATCCTAAATTTTTTTACTTAATGTGTTATATTGATTATTTAAAGCCTCTAATTAAGGCTTCTAATTAAGGTTAGTTATGTGATTTAATGTAAAACACAAGCACTCTCTTCCGACGGAAAAGGGTCATTGGGCAATAGAGAGGTACTAGGTTTAGGAGTATTTTTTATTTTTTGCTTTGATCTGTTACATTTTAACTTTCTATGTATTTTATAAAAAAAAAAATCAAACTACAAGGATGCAAATTGTAAATTTGTAAATCATAGGAGGTAACTTGAAATTAGCCAAACCACAGAGACTTCTTGTAATTTATCTGCTTATTTAGGACTAATATACGATCCAAAATTCATTTGATCTCTCCAAAACCCTCAACAATTTAGGGTGGTGTCCTATACAATTAACTAATAGTACATGGAGGTAATTGAGATAAGGGCATAACCTGAGGATGTAAATTTTCTAGTACCCTTATTTGATATAATATAATAAGTTTATCTCCAAAGGGGAAAGATGAGCAAACAGTCTAAATGATCACTCTACTATGATGAATTTATTCACTCGACTATTTTGGTGATCAATGGGTCACGTAACTCGTAAAATTGCGGTATTGAGATCATTCCATTTATTCCTCTGTTAAATGCTCCATTTGGTCAAACACGTGATTTTCACATACGTTTTTAAGGGATAAAATTGTCAAGAATAAGAGTTTCCCATTTTCTTTCAATGAACGTTATTTTCCCTCTAATGTCAATGGTATTTCTTTCACCACCAACATGGCAGCTCCTCGTTCTTCCACTCTCTGATGAGTTCGGTCATCTGAAGTTTAAACCAATCATGATGCTATCTTCCCCCTCTAAACCCTTACCACTGGCAGCCAACAGGCAAACATTTGTAAGTTTGCTAGTGTAGTGGATTTTTTCTTTCTTCCAAAATAAATTATCACATCTTTGGTTAGGAACTTAAAATATTCTATCAAAGAACTAATCCGATATCAAATCTAGATCTTGTATCTACCACTGTAATTCTTTTTCTGGCTTGTAGGTTTTGCCTATGTTCAAACACATTTATGGAAAAGTCAAACCTATACCAAAAAAAAAACCCAATTTTTAAAAGTCTTGAGTAGATGGTGAGATTAACTTCATTAAGACAAAAAGTAAATTAGAAAATTGGTGCAATAGAAGAGTAAGAGTCTATTATAGGATGTCTCTAATGTTGTGTTTGGATCGATGGATTTGGGGAAGGATTTGAAATCCACCAATTTTTTAGAAGGTTTTGTAAGGCCAAAATGGATGAATTTAAATCCACCCAAATTAAAAAGTTTCTTGAAATCATTCATTAAACACATTTTAATTTGGATGGATTTGAGGTTAATCCATTTTAGAATACCGTACAAATCATTTCAACAAATAGGTAGATTTGAAATCTTTCTTTAAATCCATCGATCCAAAAGTAACTTAAGAGGCTTTGATCTCCTTTGAAAAACAAACAAAAAAAAAAAAAAAAAAAAGAGAAGGAAAACAAAAGTAGTAGGAATTTGAACCTCGATTGTCATGAAAGCTGGACCATTGTAAGGCTCAACATTAAAAATTTCCATGCATACTTTGGTCCTTTTAGGGTGACCTGACCCTATGGGATATTTGTCAGTATGCCTGAAAATAACCAGAAACAAATTTGTCAGTGGAAAAATGCAATAGAAAAAGAGCTGGGGAAAGGAGAAGACAGAAAATAAAAACAGATGTGTAAGATTTCTGTTGTGCGCAGGTGTGAGAAAAAGAAAAGGATTAGCCATGGCGGTGCTAAGAAGACACCTGGTATGGAGTGTGTAAGTGTGTGATTAGTCACCATGGTGGTGGTGACTAGTGAGTGAAATAATATGAACATTAAAGGGAAAGAGACAGGTAGTACTCTTAATAATTAGGGTTTTATCAAAATCAATATTGGAAACTCTTATTTTTGACAATTTTAACCCTGAAAATTGCACGTGAAAATCATGTGGTTGATCAAATGGAGCATTTTAACGGAGGGAATAGATGAAATGACCTCAATGACACATTTTAGGAGTTGAGTGACCAAATTGGCTAACAAAATAGTTAAGTTACTAAATTGACAACCCAGTCATAGTTAAGTGACCTTTCAGGCCGTTTGTTCCAAAAAAAAAAAAAAAAATTTTGAAAGAAAGAAAGAAGTATTAGACATTGGTGTGAAATTGTTCTTAATTGACCTTTGGATGAAATTTTATTTGTTGGTTAAATCCCTATTTGATCACACATTTCTAGTATATGAATAATCATTATTCTGAAGTGATAAACATAAATGGTATTTGTACGTTCATAACTATTTTGTGTTCATGAACCATATATGGATGATAAACACGAATGACATTAATTTATTTAATGAGCTATATATTTTGTGTTCATAAGAGGTATGGATAACATTAATTGGATGATCATGAATTGTGACTATACATCTAGGTGAGATTAATGCTATGTTCATGAATCTTATACATTCAGTCATTTGTGACTAATGCTGTTTTCTTGAATTATGTGCATTCATGAACTATGAACATTCATTCATGTAGTTAATGTTGTGTCTATTTGTTTACTCCCAAATCCTATAAATAGGTGTGATGGCTAAATTGGAGGGCAATTCAAAGAGTTTTTCTTTTCATTCTTTCTTCTATCTCGGTTTCCTAATCCTCTTCTAGAGCTCTAAGGATTATGTTTTGTAGAGAGAAAGTTGAACATATTCTGCAAGTTCGTAGACATTAGTAGTGCAACTTTCAAAGTAGAGTTGTTGAAATCATGGGAAGTAATTGTATAGAAACCATTCCACCAGGTGACGAGCACTTTCACCTAAACGACAAAAAGTTGAATCCTTGGTAACAACTATATCTGCTTGGTTCATGTTGATCAAATTTATTTGTCAAAAAATATTTATTTTTTAATGTATTCTTCGCATTAAAAATTAATTATATTTATTCAAATTTTAAAAATATTTTCTCTGATTTTATCCAATGAGATAGTTCTATTTTTTTATCTGTAAGAAGTTCTAATGAATGTGTAAAAATATCGTATCTATTTTTGGCTTCACAAAACCCAACTAAAAAAATATTCCCGATTCATATTCTTAAATTATTTTTTTCAAACCTTAAGTTATAGATAATTTTTTGGACATATATGGATGCAACCTTGAAATAGATATGTTGGTGTCAACTATGTATGAAAACAAACACATGATAATCACTATTGCTAGTGATGCATACATAGTCGTATGTATTTGCAATTGCAAAACATAAATTGACAAGAAGATATATAGTGATAGAAATAAGACACAGAAGCATAAGAATAAAGTTATTATTAGTAAGACAATGGGTAGTTACATTTATTACAACTTTAGTACAGCAAGAGCAAGATTTTGATGTAACACCTTTGTATAACTCATTTTAAAAGATAAATAATATACATATCATTATTCCTTTTTTATCTTATAAAAAACTAAAATATCTTCATTTACACTACCATATTCTTGCACATCTAAACTAATTTTGTACTACAATCTACCAAATAGAGTAATTCATTTCTCATATCCCACTTTCATATTCAATTTTACTTAGAACTATTATGATTAAAAGAAACAGTCATTCTTAATTAGAAAAAAAACAAAACATTCCAATTATCAAAATTTTATTCATAAAAATTATAAACATTTTCATGATGGTCATACAAAAAAGGTCATACTATCCATACAAGTACTCGCTACGGTAGGTACAATGACATAGCCACTACAACTGCTTGTTATATATTTGGATATCATGACTTCAAACAATATATTTTACTAGAAAGAAAATTTTTATAAATTAGCTTCACAAAAACCAAGAAGTACGCTAGAAAAGGTTAAGTCAATAATTTGTAATACTATTACAACTAGTAGAAAGAAAGGAGAAGTCATTAAAAAGTGTAGACTAACAATGAAAATTTTCATTCATAATTTTTAAAAAAATTCATAATTGTAATACAAAAGAAGAGACATCTGCAGTAAATTATAAATTTCATAAGACCTATCCACTAAACTAGATTTAAAAAAAAAATGTAAAGAAACTGTATATTGCATTAAAAAAAATTTATGCTCTTTAAGAAGTAATAATTAAATCACATGATTTTCTGTTATCGAATTCCCAAAACTCTCTTAAGTCTGTCAATGCTCAAAATTTTGATTATTTCTCCCATGTGCCTAAATTAGATATACTCTTCAAGGTTTTAAGATTTGAAGTTATACCATACTTGTCGGTACAAAGAAAAAGAAAACTTAGTATGGAGATGGACAAGTAGTAGAAAATAAAACGATTTGAAAGAAATTAAGAAGAATGTAAAATTTATACGATGTAATGGGCGGTTGGCTGGCAAAAAATAAGGGTAATTTAGGTGTAGAAAAACATGATTATGTAAAAGGTAGGGTTTTGTCTTTTATTTGATAATAAGGGTTCAGAGTGTGTAAGAAACTTTTAAGAGTGCAAATATTATTTGCCTTTCAAAATAACCCTCAATGGGGGCTAACCACTTAATTACTTTCTAGTCATTAACCCACTTTATCTATCACTAATTTTTTAATTTAGTTTTATAATTTATATCTCATGAACATAAACAATAGGGTAATTTTACAATCCAATTAAAGAATATCTTTTAAAATTTGTATAATACAAGTATTCATAACATGTAGTATAGTTTTCTTAATAGAGTTGTAGAATTGTCCTAAAAACTATATTAGTTCATATATTTTGTATAAATATATAAATATAGCAGTAACTTTTTAAAAAATTGCACAAACATAAAGTGTGCATGCAATACTAGTAACCGTTATAACGAAAAAAAAATGTTACAAAAAATAAGAACATTGGAGTAATTTTTTAATACTTGCTAATAATACGATTAATCATATGCTCTTCTTAAATCACAATCCAATGTCAAAAACTTCCTCCTCTTTTAACTTTCATTTCCCTTTCGTTTTTTCATTGAAGTTTTTTAATTTTGCATTTTATTAAGCGTACTACTACTACCACTCGTAGCAACAAACACAAGCCACTTGTTGTTGAAGTATTTTCCATTTGCTAAAAAATTCCCTGTAACTACTAAGGTTCCAAATAATCGCAAAATAACTCCATAACTTTATTTTTTTGTGATATAAAATTTCACACACATAAAATGTACTTTTAACACTATTTAAAGTTTGGTGCTTTGTTATCTCTCCCATTACTCCAAATTCTGTGATAATGAATCTCAACTAATTCTAAATTGACATGGCATTTGCATCTATGATAACATTAAAATTCAAATCAAACTACTCAATATTCAATATTTAATTTGAGCTTAGTTGATTGTCACTTATTGACTATTTGTATCTCAATTAGTTATACTACTAAAGAGCTAGTTAGTCCTTTTAACTTGTAAAACTCGTTAAAGCAGAAAAAATGTTTGAAATTCGCACTTGACACCAATAGTATCCAAATATAAAATTGGAAACACAAGCTCAAGAGTCTTAGAAATCAAAATAAGGATCTATTTGGTTCGCATTCGAGAATTGAAGTTAAAAAAAAAAAACATAAACCTTATTATTGGTATTTGTATGAGTTTGTATCATTCCTCTTATTTGTTTGTTTTGAACTGGAATGCACTTTATTATATCAATAAGTTCATCAATTTAAAATCCAAGTAACAGGTAGAGAATGAAAATTGAAATTTTCTAACACTTTCATTTCTACATGATTCCATAACACCAAACTAAACAACATCTATGAATATAATTAATTTTGATTCTCATTCCTACATCTCACCTATAAACCAAATATCTCCTAAACTTAAAAATCTATACATTTTAGGGTAATTTGAATGTCCTATCAAGTGAACCATGTAACATGCTTTGAAGGTTTGTGCTTTAGCTTATAAACCTTCAAAGCATGTGATATATGGTTCACTCAATGTGATAATAAATTTTCTTATATTTTATTGGTTAATCTTACCTACAATATTAGTGTATTTGTTTTTTTTTTTAAATACAAGTTAGTTTAGATGCTTGTCACATAATTATTATTTAAATTTTAAAATTTATTTTTATACATGCGTCACGTATTTAGTACATATTGTAGAAAAAACTACAATGTGACGAAAGAATATTCTATTGTACAAAGTAGTTAAGACTATAAGCAACACTAGTTTAGTCCAATTCTAATATGTTGTTCAGAAATATTTCTGACACTATTTTTTTGATACGGACCTATCCTTCAAGGCAAGAAAACCCCATTAATATTCGGCGTCATCACAACTAAGGGGCTCGACCCAGCCCACCAAAGCCCGCAAGTGAATTGGGATATGGGACTAGGGGTATAAATAAATATAAAAGAGTTGGACAATAATGTTCGACCTTATTTAATTATTTTAATGAATTTTAAATTTTATTGAAGTTTGATTTATTAATCTTTCGAGACGAACTAGAACGAGCTTTATCAAGTCTAATTCTAATCGAGTTCGAATAGTTTGAAACTTTTATATGTAAATTTAAAATTTTTAACTCATACATTCAGGTTAGAGTTTACAAAAAAAATTAATGTACGCTAAATATTGTCTTAATTATTGACGAATCAAACTCCAACAAGTCTTATCGAGTCCAGTTTATTGAGACAGCTTGAGTTTATTTAAATGATAATTTCAAAAACTTCCCCTGAGGTTTCTCTTAATATCAGTTAGCCCTCCTCAAGCTTCAAAAATATCATTTACTGCCTTTTGTTGTCAGTGGGGCCCAAAAACTGAAACTTAGCAAAAGAATGACTTTTATACCTTTACTCAATTTCCATGGAACTATTTGGCGTGGATTTTACCGTGCTTTGGCACTAGAAGGCACGATTATCTGACACAAACGTACTAGCACATTATTTGTGATTAGCATTTGATAATTATATACCTTCTTCTAAGTACTATTCTCAAGAGTTAAAGAAAGAGTTTTTTTTTTTTTTTGGAGAAAATTTGATTAAGAGAGGTTGGTACAAGGAGGGAAAAAATAGAATTTTTTTCTTCGTCATGTACATCATCAAAGGTAAGAAATCAAACATATTTAGTCTTTTCCTCTTGGTATTATTATGAGATAATGTTACAAATATGAACTTGTAGGTCTTGTATTTGTTAAAATGTTTTTATAAAGATTTGATGTTTTAACGATGGGAATACGACATAGTGTACCTCAGGCTATGCATGTTATGCTAATGGTTTGGTTGTAATGGTAGGAATAAAAGCTCTGTTTTCTTGTGAACAAATCATAGAAATAGTGGGATAATCACATTATAGTATGCTGGTTATAGCATATGTAAAGCATACTTAGAAGTTATAGTTTGCTAGCAATAGAAAAAGTGAAATAATATGATGTATTTTAATGTTCAAATTTTGAGACATGGCTTGTACCTCAGATTATACTAGGCATAGACAAAGGAAAAAAACTAATACAATTCTAACCCTCAAAATTTGGGTCGTGGTCCATCTTAGTACCCAAAGTTTCATGCAAAGCATATTTAGTCATCAAAATTTCTAATTTCTTCCAATTTAGGATAAATTTGAAAATTTCGTCAATTACAAACGGAAAAAAGTTAAATGTCAAGTTCCAAATATGAAAAAAATGTAATTTTAGCCCTCAAAGTTTGAATCACGGTTTAGTTTGTTCCCTAAAATTCCAAACAAAATACATTTAATCCTCAAACTATTTAATTTCTATAAAATTACTACAAATTTGAAAATTTTGTCAATAACATATGGAAAAAGTTATGTGTATTGCATGTACTATTAAATCTATCCCTAGAATATAACACTTCCTATCCGATTTTAACCCATTTAATCATATATTCACCTTTTTGTATGACTATCAACACCTAACCATTCACTATTCTTAGCTACATTATAAAATTTCTTTTAAATTTATAAATAGTTTTTTACCATAATAATCTTTGAGGATTAATATTTCCTACACTGATGATATATGAAAATTTTTACACTGTCGGGTGCAAATACATTTAACATAATTATTTTTTAAAATTTAAATGTTATTTTATGCACATGTCTTGCATCTACGCCCATTGGTAAAGATTATTTCCTACAACATATGTATTTAGTAATAAATAAAAAGGTTAATTATATTTACTTCCCTTGATGTTTGGCCATATTACCAAACAGACCATGTGGTTTGGTTAAATAAAAATAGTCACCTACCACTAACTTCCGTTAACATAACATGTCAAAAGACTAAAATATCCTTTTAATTTTTTGTTTGAATTAATAACAAAAATAAAAAAATTTGAAATGACTAATGGAAGGGAGCATATTATGATGGATATATTTATGATAAACAAATTATTGTATAAAGACAGGTCTCATTTCAAAGTTTTTCTTTGAGCCTTTCATGACTGTATGGATAAAAGCATTTAGCTACAGTTTGTAGCAGTTTCAATAAGAAACTAAATGTGATTATTTTTCTTATAAATATATGATTTGTTCTTTAATTATTTCATAAAATCTTTACTCTTTTTTATTAAATGCTTGGGTAATTAACTGTTTCGCTCTTTTTTTTTTTTTCTTTGGATAATTAGCTCAATTGATTTATTTTTGCACAAAAGAATTAAAGTTTTAAAAGCTTAAATGGATGCCTGCTACTGAATTTTTTCTTTTATATTTCCAAGTACTATCAATTGTTTTTTTTAGTCAACAAACACTGCACATTATTTCCTTATTGATTTTAGTGAAATTTTTATTCCTAAAAATATTTTTCTTGAAGAGATGTGCATGAGTGCTCTTGTTGATAGAAATGCAAACAAACCGATTAGAGCTCTCTATTCAAGCTCAGTTTCAGTAAATTTTATATTGATCGAGCTTGAGTTCAAAATTAGAAACTCAGTTGAGTTTAAGCTGGAGCTCGAGCACATTTTAACATCCTCTTGATCTAGACCAAGTCCTAACTTGAACACGAGCTCGAGACTTCAATCAAGTTTAACCAAAGCTTGAGTAATAAAAGTTGAAATATATATAACAAAAAATTTTCCTGAGTAGCTATTGAGCTACTCTCCATCAGTTTGCTAATTTGTCTCCCTTACTTATCAGTTGTCCAATAACAAATTAACAGTAAGTACATACATTTGGATTAAAAAGGAAATCCACATTTTATGTGTAAGCAACTATCAAACCATTTCATTTTTTTAAACCCCATTGCTTGAAAGAAGAGAATTATCTAAGTAGCAAATCTTAAATTGCTCGAACTCACCATAAATGATATCTAATATTGAAACTTATATACTTGAAAACAACAGTCGAGTTTTTTTTTTTTCATCATAATTGTAAAAGTATATGTTTGACAGTCAGATTATCATTTTGACATAAACAAAGGATATGTCAACATCCGAACGAGATGAGTTCCATTATGCAAAGAAACTTTTGATGTTTTAATCTTTTTCGCTTTTTGAGTCACTAAATTTGAATTTGTCAACAAAGAGATGGTTGTTAAAAGTTATAGTTTATAATATTATAGTTGGTAAGGAGAGTAGAGGTTTATATATAAGGGTAATTGTTTTACAATTTTGTAGGGAATCTATCCACTAAACGAGCCAGAAAGTGCATGAGCCAGAAAGTGCATAAATTTACAAGTTGGTTTTGGGGAAGAAGTAGGTGAGAAGATATATGAGTTTAAGAATTAATATGGTCCAACTTAGCGACGTGAGGGGTGCAGGAATATTAGAATGGAAATAATTAGCCGAATTTGTCCAATTAAAATTAGATGGAATGTTATTGTAATTAAATTTTGATCACCATATTTTAGAATTATAGATAAGAATGAAGATAAATTTGCAAAAGATTGTGCAAGATAGTTTTGGAAGCAATAGAGGAAGAGAGAAAGGAGCCATCTAAATGAAACTAATGTCCTAAAGCAACACTGTTAACAGAAACATGATGTTTCTTACAGATAAAGCTGATTATATGACTCTTAATTTATCTAGAAGTCCAGCTTCTAATTTTTTGCACAAAAATTTTATGTATTACAACATTTAGTTATTATAATTATAATTTAAATAAATATAAAAAAAATTTAAAATTACTTTCAAAACAATCAAAACCCTATAAACTATCTATATAATAACAAAGACCATAATGGAGATATGCACATGCTAGGTGCTATAGAGTCCACAAAATGAAAACTTACCATGATTAGTATTTTTAAGAATACGGTAATTGCTTAAAAAGAAAAGATTTTCTTTTTATACATATACTATTAGAGTGTTTATTGTGTATAACTTGTAGTATTTAATATTACATACAATATATTATATTTATTTGTAATATAGATTAATTAATAGTATTAGAAAATGTAGAGAACAAAATGTAGTAGTAGAAAAGTTAAACACATTTTATTTTGTTAAAAGCTTACATAAGGGATGGAAATATACACATATATAAACAATTAGTATATTATGCAAAATATATTTAAAGATTAGATCACACATGGTACTCTATGAGTATGAACATTAAATAAGTCTTTATATTTTATGGAGCATTTTGATTTTTAAAAAAAATATTAGATTTAGTAAAATATGGAATCCTTATACAAACACTAGCAGAATTTGTTATTTCCATTTCATAATAAATATAGTGAATATAACAACGTACATTTTAATTAGCATTAGACAAAGACTGAACAATTATATACGAATTATTAATATATCATATGAAACATATTTTAACATTAAATTATGCATACACCTAGGGGTGACTAATGAACTCGAGCTCTAGTATGTGAGGATGTAAAGTTTGTTGAATTTATTCGAGCCTTATACATATACATATACATTCAACAAACTTTATTATATATATATATAATTATTTCTAATGATCTTTTGACATAAATCTTAAAATAGATGTTTACTGATTAATCAAAATTAGCACTATAAATTTCTAATTATTTTACACAAATCTTCTTCTTTCCCCTTCCTAAAATTTTATTAAAATCTTACTATTTCTCCCAAAGTTTTGCTCCAAACTAATTTTTTTTTTCAAGTGTGGTTAGACTCTCTGCTTCTCTTATATACAAAGACATGCAACGTTTCTAATCAATTATAGAATATAGATTTCATAAATATAATTGATTTTAAAGTTAAATCTCTTATAAATATATCAAAAAATCTCTAATTTATTGATTTGATATAGTATCGCATTTTTTCGACTGCAAGTGACCACGAAAAATATTAATATACTCATTGTATTATATTAGAAGGAAGAGTTTTCATTTGAGAATAATGCCTTTTTTCATATTTTAGTTTTATTGAAAGAGGGATAACAACATTATAATATGAATGTTAACATAAAGCAATGATATAGTAGGTAATTGTATTTTATGAGAAAATAAAATCATCATTTTTTTTGTTCTATATTAAATATAAACTTTATCAGTTTTTATAGCGAAAAACATATTTTGTATAAGTAACAAATCACTTTGATATATTTGATTTCTAAAAATTATTTAAAACATATTGGGCAAATTTATGCATAAATTACTATATAAAAATTTTAGATTTCGAGACTAAAAAGTTAAAAAACATATAAAAGAATTTCAAATTTTGATTGACTAATAAAATAATCAACTATGATAATGTTAGGAAAATGGAGAGTAAATTTTATGAAAAAGATGTATACATTCAATATGAATAAAGAAAGATAAATATGAAAGGTCAAAAATTAAGCTCATGTGTATGACATATAACATATAAAAATAAATGAAATAAAAACTAAATTAACATTACATTCAATATAATTTTAACCCAAGAAAAAGTTTCATATATATAGAGAGAGAGTTTGACTTGACTTGTTTAAACCTTATGTACGGCTTTATGACGAAGTGAAAAACATAAGTTTGTTTAACACTATTAAGTACTCTTATTTCTATAACATTAGATTTAGTAAAATATAAAATGAAAACGACCTGAGGGACGAAATCATCATTTCATATGTGTACTTTTTTATAACCTCACATATAAATGAATGATGCATTTCTTTAGTACATTTAAAAGAAAAATGTACTATTTTGGTCTCTCGATATAATTCTAGTCATATTTTAGCCTGAAATATTGTCACATGAGCATCACACATCACATTTTTTAGTCCAAAAGTTGACAACATAGAAACTCTAAATACAAAATAATCTATGTGTAAAACCATCTCTACCAAGCAGCCCCAAAACTACCCCATCCACCATCAATCCTATCGCCATCCTATTCCTCTTCCTGTCTCCCTTCTTGTTCCCCCTTCAGCCTCTTCTTCTTTCCCCATACCCTATCTTAGAATCCCCAACCCTGTTGCCTTTTCTTCGTATCCCTAACCCTTTTCTCTTTCCCTTGCAACTTCTCTCCGTTCCCTTCCCCATCTCTTATGCAATCAGGCCCTCCTTTCCCATCCCTCTTGTAGCCCATCTATTTCTTTCTACCTTTGTAGCCCCTTCTATAGCCTTTACTCCTTCCCCCACAACTCCTTTTTGCCCCATCCATAGGCTTAGCCCCTGTCTATCTTCCCTCTCATAATTGTAGCCCCTTTCTCCTTCCGATATCCTATAACCCATTTTCTCTCCATAACCCAAAACTCTTCATCCTTAACATCTCACACTTTAAACCTTATGCACCCCTCACTCTCCCACTCTTGGATCAATGACTTTCTCATCCCTAAACTACCTCCCTACTCTCATGTCACACGGTTATTTGTGGGTGGATTAGAAGCACGTGACTAACATATTTACTTAATTTTATTTGACATATGTAATATTTTTGTGGGATGAAATTAAGGATAAGAATAGGATGGAAGGGCACTATTTTGGGTGGCAATGGTGGTTGGTGCACTTGGAAGAGAATCAGACTGTTTTGGAGGGATGTGATGGGCTAGGGGATAATTTGGATGGTGGATGGTTGTGTTTAAATCCATATATATATTTTTAATTTAGTACTTAGAGTTTATCTATTTCCAATTGTACCCGTAAAAAATGTGACATGTGAAATACATATGACCACTTTAGGTCAATTAAAATGCCCGAAATTGTGTCAAATGATCAACATTGTGTGTTTTGAGTTTGTGATGGTCCGAAATGCATTATTTTATATTTGAAGAACTAAAAGAGTACAAACATGAAATATGAATTAGTATTAAAATCATTTTCTCAATTTATTGGTAACTCGTATAATGAGTAATTGAGATTTGTTCTCTCTACATAGTGATAATTTTAAATGACTATGGATTGCTATATATTTTAGCAAGTATATTTTCGTACGGTTGATATAAAAAAGTTAATGTTTACCAATAGTCATCTTTTTGCAAAAAAAGTTTATATAGTTTACTTTACTATTGTAACTATTGTAAATAAGTTAATTAAGCAAAAGAGCAATTGCTATCACAAGATATCATTTTGATATATTAATATTTCATAAAGAAAATCATATTTTAATTGATAAGCTCAAAACTAGTTTCCAATGCCATACAAGTGTCAATTTACAATGCCCCTGAATTGAAATCCTCCCGCAAATTTAATTAGGATATCTCACGCAGAATTCTTAAAATCCATCCTCATCCAGTCATGTTAGCATATGTTATTCATTTTATAAGATACTATTGGCACTTACATCCTATTACTAATTTCCAGACTTAATACACTTATGAAATCACAAACTTTACAATTCTAAAGATAAGTAACAACTCATACCTTTGTAATTCAAAAAAATAAGTAATGCAAGTAAGGAACAACCCTAACCATTGGAACTCCAAATAAATACGTAATGCAAGTGAAGAAGTTGTTATTTTTCCTTCCGCACGGTTGTTTTCTATCCTTCTTAGCTTGGAAAATATCTTGAACAAAAGGTCAATATCTTGAACGCTCTCTCTGAGAAATAAAATGCTATAAGGCTGCTTGCTGCTTGCTGTCTACTTCACGAGCCTTCACTGCTCCATTCTGTAACTTCCTTGGTTTCGTCCATACACAAGGTTGTAAAAAGAGAGTAAGGGGCGGCTATCTAGTGGGAGTCATTTCGGTTGTATGCCTTACGAGGTTCCTATGGACAAGGGGACAAATGAATCATTGCTTTTGGGCGCAGGCAACCCTCTACCATCTATCCCTAGGCAATTTTAATAATGTTAAATTCCCTTTAAAGCCTAGAATTTAGAGATCAATCCGAATTATTATACCAACAATATCTCTGTGATCCAATAACTGACAATATTATTCCTTTTGACATTATAGAAATCTTCTTTAAATTCACATGTTTTCTTTTAACCATCTTCTCCTAATTTTCTTAATTTGTACTCT
Source organism: Cinchona pubescens (assembly GCA_025175665.1). Classification (NCBI taxonomy): domain Eukaryota; kingdom Viridiplantae; phylum Streptophyta; class Magnoliopsida; order Gentianales; family Rubiaceae; genus Cinchona; species Cinchona pubescens. The sequence continues at coordinate 100,293 of JANKKI010000533.1, read as the reverse complement.
TCTCATACTAAATACTTTCCCAAGATTCTAGGTCTCCAACTCAACTTTGCTATATCTAATATTTGATGTTCAAACAATTTCATGAAGTGGTTTTCTTTTTGTAGTCAACTTCCATAATCAAAATTATACTCTTATAACATTTGATTGTTGTTCTTTACTTTAGATTTTAATTTGTTAAATCATATTATTTATAGGTATATCTTTATTATAATTCATAAAAATATCATAATTGATTATAATATTTCTTAAACATAATAGATGAAGTTACTTCTTCACTAAAATGTATAAAATACTTTTGATTTTTCTATTTTGTATAAAAAAATTAAAATTGTTAGAAAATGAGAAATTGGAAGAGTTACCTTAATTTTGAAAGTTTCTTTAAGCATAATAATCATTCTCGTATCTATAGTTAATATTTATTTTTAGAATTAAATGTTTTAAAAGAAATTATATGAACAGAAGTTAAGACTACATTGACATACTTATTAATACAAAAAGACTTGATTCGTTTCCTGATGTATATATTGTGTGTAGAATAATGTTAATTATTCCTGTAACTATAATTGTTGCTTTAGTAGAAACAAGTTATTCAAAACTAAAATTAATAAATTTTATCTAAGATCAGTAGTGTAGCAAGATAGATTAAATATATTAACTTATTATTCATTGGGAAAGGAATATTAGAAGAAATTGATTAGAAAAAGTTAATTAGCAATTTTGTGTTAACTAAGGTAAAAAAAATAAATAGTTAAATGAGAATTTATATTAATTTTATTAAGAACATAAAGGCCCAGGTTTAAGTTAATTTAGAATTAAGCCTCAAAATTATTGAGCCGTAATTGTACCAATTGCTCCCTGAACTTTCTGTTAAATCAAATAACTGCACATAAAGTTGACAATTATGAAAAATATGGTTCAATCAAATATGCTTGTAACTTATATACATTTTAAAACATATAAATGTCCTCAATTTTGATAAATACATGTCAAATGCCTTCTAGATTTTCAGTTCATTTTTGGTAAACTCTAAGGAATACAATTGTGGTTCAAGTTACCTCTTACGGTTCGCAAACTTATAATTCACTCCCTTGTTTGGATTTGGTTTGAATTAAAGTAAAATCGTTAAATATTCTGTTAATAAAACATTAAGATGCTGAAATTTTTTTGCTTAATGGGTTACGTTTGTTATTTAAAAGGCCTCTGATTACAGTATCTGTCTCTAATAGCACATCTTTTATGGTTATTTTTTGCTTTGATTCGTTACATTTTAACTTTCCATAGAAAAATTAAACTACAAGGGTGCATATTGTAAATTTGTAAATCATTGGAGGTAACTTGAAATTAGCCAAAACACAAAGAGATTTCGTAATTTACCTATTTATTTTGGACTATTATACAATCCAAAATTCAAGTTGACTTAGCAATTTAGGGTGGTTTCCCGTATAAGTAATTAATAATACATTAATTGAGGAATTTGAGAAATGAGCACAACCTGAGGATGTAAATTGTCCTTTACCCTTATTTGATATAATATAATATGTCCAAAGGGGATAAAATGAGCAAATGGCCTAAAAGGTTATTCAACTATTACTTGATTGTCAATTTAGTCACTCAACTATTTTGATGGCCAATTTTGTTACTCAACTCCTGAAATTGCACCATTGAGGTCATTTCATTTATTCCTTCTATTAAATTATTTTTGACAATTTTATTCCATAAAATGCACGTGAAAATCATGTTGATTAAACAGAGCAAGATGTTTCATAAGCTTTCTATGAAACCCTATGTTCCTGTAACCTCGATGTCATTTCTTTCACCACTACCATGGCAGCTCCTTATTCTTCCACTCTCCAGTGAGTCCGGTCACCTGAAGTTCAAACCAGCCACAATGTTGTCTTTCCCCCCTTAACCCTTACCCTGGCACCAACAAGAAAAAATTTGTAAGGTTTCCTAGTGCAATTGATTTTTTTCTTTCCACCAGAATAAACTATCATATCTTTGGTTAGGAACTTGAAATATTCTATGATAAAACTAATCCAAAATCAATCTAGATTGTATAAGAGATCATGTAAATCTTTTTCGGCTTGTTAATTCTACTTATGTTCGATCTTATCTATGGAATTTTTGGTGTCTCAAACCTACGCAAAAGATTTAAAAAAAAAAAATCCCAATTTATAAAAGGCTTGAGTAAATGGTGAGATTGACTTGATTAACATAAAAAGTAAATTAGAAAATTGGCACAATAATAGAAGAGTAAGAGTCTACTACAACAAATCTCATAAAAGACTTTGATTCCCTTTGAAAAATAATAAAGAAAAGATGGGAAAAAAAAATAGTAGTAGGGATTTCAATGTCGATTGGTCATGAAAACGGGGCCATTATAAGGCTCAAGAAGAAAAATTTTCTAGGCATATTTTGGTCTTCTTGGAGTTACCAGACCCTATGGGATATTTGTTGGAATGACTTAAAATAGCCATACACAAATTTGTTGGTGGAAGAATGCGAGAGAAAAAAACCAGAGAAAAGGAGAAGAAAGGAAAGAAAAAAAGGACAAAGAAGATTTCTATTGTGTGTACATCTTATACACATCTAGATGTGTATAAGAAAAATTGTTAAGAATTGTGGTATGGTGTGTGCAAGTGTGTAATTAGTCACCATGATGTGACTAGTGAGTGAAATGGCATGGACATTAACAGAAAATTAGGGTTTTATGGAAAACAATATGGGAAACTCTTATTTTTGACAACTTTAGCCTTAAAATTTGCACGTGAAAATTACATGTGTTGATCAAATGAAGAATCTAATAGAGGACACAGATGAAATGTCCTCTTATACACATCTAGATGTGTCGGTGACCAAATTGGGCAACAAAATAGTTGAGTGGCTAAATTGACAACCTTGTCATAGAGGAGTGGCCTTTTAGGCCGTTTTCTAAGAACACATCTAGATGTGTATAAGAGACAGATTCATATATTGGAAAGTAGCTGATCAAACAGGGACTTAACCGGCGAAATAAATTTTTCATCAGCTACTTTCCAATATATGAATACACATTAATTTTGAAGTGATAAACATGAATGATATTTGTATGTTCATGAACTTTTTTTTGTGTTCATGGCATATATGGATGATAAACATGAATGACATTAATTTATTTATTGAACTATTTTGTGTTCATAAAGTATGGATAATATTAATTGGACGATCATGAATTTTGGATTTACATCCAAGTGATATTAATGTTGTATTCATGAATCTTGTATATTCATGAGCTATAAACATTTACGGTTATTTGTGATTAATGTTGTATTTATGAATTATGTGGATTTATGAACTATGAATATTCATTCATTCAGTCAATATTAGTCTATTTATTTGCTCTTAAAGTCCTATAAACAAGTGTGGTGGTGGTAAAGTTGGAGGACTATTCAAAGAGTTTTTCTTCTCATTCTTTCTTCTATCTCTTCTTTCAAAGTGGTTGAAATCTGGAGAGGCAATTGTATAGCATCCATTTCCACCATGTGATGAGCTATTTCGCCTTAAGAACAAATGGTCAAATTTATTTTCAACAAGTATTTATTGTTTAATATTTTCTTCGTATTACAAATTATTAATTATATTTGTACAAACATTAAAAATAATATCTCTAATTTTATCCAGCAAGAAGTTCTAATGAATGTGTAAAAATATCATATTTATTTTTGACTTCACAAAACCCAACTAAAAAATTATTCCGGATTTATATTCTTAAATTATATTTTTTCATAACCTTAAGATATAGATAATTTTTTGGTGATGACATATATGGACACAACCTTGAAATAGATGTATTGGTGTCAAATATGTATGAAAAACAAACACATGATAATTACTACACGATGATGCATACATAGTCATTGTATCCATTTGCGTTTGAACATAAATTGACAAGAAGATATGGTAATAAAAATAAGACATGCAAGACATGAGAATAAGTTATTATTAATAGGACAATGGGTGGTTACCTTTATTACAACTTTAAGAAAGCAAGAGCAAGATTTTGATGTAACATCTTTTCATTTTAAAAGACAAATGATATTTGTACACTTCTAAAAAATTTCTATGTATCATTATTTATTTATCTTCATTTACGCTATTTTATTCTTCCATACCTAAACTAATCTTATATCACAATACACCAAATATAGGAAATCATTTCTCAAATTCCTCTTTCATATTATTTTTACTTAGTACTGTTGCAACTAAAAGAAAACTAAAGAAAACAGTCATTCTTAGTTAGGAAAAAAAAAACATTCCAATTATTAAAATTTTATTCACAAAAAATTATAAACATATTCATGATTGTCATACAAAGCCCAGATCAAACAGTCAACACAGGTAATTGCTACAACGGGTACAATGAAATAGCCACCACAACTTCTTGTCATGATTATTTAGTTATTATGATTTCAAACAACATATTTTACTAGAAAGAAAATATTAAAAAACGAGCTTAATGAAAACTAACAAGTACGCTAGAAATAGTAAAATCAATAATTTCTTAGTACTATTACAACTAATAGAAAGAAAGGACTCACTGAAATACATAGATTAACAATGGAAACTTTCATTTGTAATTTAAAAAAAAAAAAAAAACAATTCATGATTTAATACAAAAGAAGATACATCAGCATAAGGCAAATTTTAAATTATAATAAGACCTATTCACTAAACTAGATTAAAAAAAATCTATTACACAATAGAACTTATATATTTAAAATTTTATGAATGTCTCCAAAACTTTCTTAAGTTTGTCAATACTCAAAATCTTAATTATTTCTCCCATGTGCATAAATTAGACAAAATCCTCAATGTTTTAAGGTTTTGAAGTTATACCATATTTGTTGGTACAAAGAAAAAGAAAACTTACTATGGAGATAGACAAGGAGTAGAAAATGAAAAATATTTGAAAGAAATTAACAAATTTAAAATTCATAAGATGTAATGGGTGGTTGATTGCTAAAAATAAGGATAATTTAGGTATAGAAAAATATGGTTAGGTAAAGGAAAGGTTTTAGTTTTTTATTGGATAATAATGATAGGAGTGTGTTAACACTTTTAAGAGTGTGCAAAATTGCCTCTCAAAATAACCCTCAATGGGGGCTAACCACTCAATAACTTTCTAGTCATTAATCCACTTTATCCCAATATTTTGAAAATCGGACCAGGCATTGAACCAGTGGCCTGTCTGGTTCGTGGTTCAACCGGTCCAATTGGTTGAACTGGTCGATTCACTAATTTAAGTTTTTTTTTAAACTAAAGTGTGGTATTATTTAAAATGATCTAAAATATATTTATCTAAAATCTAAAATAGAAGAGAAATACTATTTTTGAGACACATTTAGATAATGAATAAAAATGCTGATTAAATTTCTAGTAAAAAAAATGAAATTTGCACAAAAATAAGTATAAAAAAGATCAAAAAAATAAATTAATAGTTTAGGCTTTGGTGTGTTCAATGTTTTGCCATTTTGGAGTTTATTTCATGATTTTTTAATTTTTCTCTTCATTTAAATTATTTTTTATTCTGAAATTTAAAAAACTACCAAAACCGGTTAAATCGAATTTTTACCCATTCATGATTTTTTATCGGTTCTGTCTAATTTTTTACACAGGATAAATAGTTGGACCGGACGGTGGATCTTCCAATTCGCATCCGATTGAGTTTTCACACACCATACCACCTATCTGTTCTTATACACATCTAGATTTGTAAAACAATTCATATCTCATGAACAAAAACAATGTACGTAGGGTAACTTTACGATCCAATTAAAGAAATAATACTATAACTTTTAAGCTTTGTACAACACAAGTATTGGAACATGATTAATTTCCTTAATGAAGCTGTAGAATTGTCTCAAAATTAAACTATAATTAGTTCATATATTTTGTATAAATATATAAATATTTTGTCTTAAAAACTATATTAGTTCAAAGTGTGCATGCATCACCGGTAAGCATTATAATAAAAAACGAACAATGTTACAAAAAATATGGATTTTGGAGTAACACTTTAATACTTGCTAATAACACGCTCAATCATATGCTCTTTTTAAATCATAATTCAATGTCCATAATTTTCTCCTCATTTTAATTGTCATTTTCTTCTCGTTTTTCCATTGACGGTATGTTTGTTTCACTATAAAACATTTTTTTGGAAAATGTTTTCCCTCGAAAATTATTTTTGAAAAAATTAATGTAAGTTTTTTCCATCTTTTTCCATTATTTGTTTGATTTAAAATTCCGTCATGATGTAGATTGCTAAAGTTCTGCATAATTTCAATTTGCAAATCTGGAAATCAATTTTTCTCATGAAGTTCTGAATTTTAGCAAATTGAAATTTCCACAGCCTCGATCACGTCATCATCTCCGACCAATACTCCATATCCGACCATTTCTGTCATCACCAATAATATTTGTCATATAGATGCTCTATATTCGACTTTTACCCTCAGCAAATGATTTGCATCTTGGCAAATATCGCTTGTGCTACCATTGTGATATACTGCTGTCATCATCGCCGTCAACAACAGATTGATTATTGATATTGAACAATGTATCTAGATTTATATCTAGGTATACGAGCTTGTGTGATAAGGGAAAGGAAAAATCTGTATGTGTATGGGATAAGAGGGAAGAGAGAGTGTTGGGAAGAATACAATTGTGGTTCAAGTTACCTCTTACGGTTCGCAAACTTATAATTCACTCCCTTGTTTGGATTTGGTTTGAATTAAAGTAAAATCGTTAAATATTCTGTTAATCAAACATTAAGATGCTGAAATTTTTTTGCTTAATGGGTTACGTTTGTTATTTAAAAAGCCTCTGATTAAAGCCTCTAATTAAGGTTTAGGTATTTTTTTATTTTTATTTTTTGCTTTGATTCGTTACATTTTAACTTTCCATAGAAAAATTAAACTACAAGGGTGCATATTGTAAATTTGTAAATCATATGTTAGTCACGTGCTTCTAATCCTGTCTCTTATACACATCTGTATAATAGTCCTATTTATTTTGGACTATTATACAATCCAAAATTCAAGTTGACTTAGCAATTTAGGGTGGTTTCCCGTATAGTTAATTAATAGTACATTAATTGAGGTAATTGAGATAAGAGCACAACCTGAGGATGTAAATTGTCCTTTACCCTTATTTGATATAATATAATATGTCCAAAGGGGATAAAATGAGCAAATGGCCTAAAAGGTTATTCAACTATTACTTGATTGTCAATTTAGTCACTCAACTATTTTGATGGCCAATTTTGTTTTACACACTCAACTCCTGAAATTGCACCATTGAGGTCATTTCATTTATTCCTTCTATTAAATGCTCTGTTTAATCAACATGATTTTCACGTGCATTTTATGGAATAAAATTGTCAAAAATAAGAGTTTTTCATACACATTGAAAATCAAACCCTATGTTCTGTAACCTCGATGTCATTTCTTTCACCACTACCATGGCAGCTCCTTATTCTTCCACTCTCCAGTGAGTCCGGTCACCTGAAGTTCAAACCAGCCACAATGTTGTCTTTCCCCCCTTAACCCTTACCCAGCACCAACAAGAAAAATTTGTAAGGTTTCCTAGTGCAATTGATTTTTTCTTTCCACGAATAAACTATCATATCTTTGGTTAGGAACTTAGATCATTTTAAATAATACCACACTTTAGTTTCTGTCTCTTATAAAAAAATCCCAATTTATAAAAGGCTTGAGTAAATGGTGAGATTGACTTGATTAACATAAAAGTAAATTAGAAAATTGGCACAATAATAGAAGAGTAAGAGTCTACTACAACAAATCTCTAAAAGACTTTGATTCCCTTTGAAAAATAATAAAGAAAAGATGGGAAAAAAAAATAGTAGTAGGGATTTCAATGTCGATTGGTCATGAAAACGGGCCATTATAAGGCTCAAGAAGAAAAATTTTCTAGGCATATTTTGGTCTTCTTGGAGTTACTCTTATACACATCTAGAACAAATATAAGAGACAGATTTTAGATTTCTAGATAAATATATTTTAGATCATATTAAATAATACCACAGAGAAAAGGAGAAGAAAGGAAAGAAAAAAGGACAAAGAAGATTTCTATTGTGTGTACATGTGAGAGAGAGAAAAGAGCATACAACCGAAATGACTCCCACTAGACTGTAATCTTATGTGCAAGATGTGTAATAAGTCACCATGATGTGACTCAGTGAGTGAAATGGCATGGACATTAACAGAAAATTAGGGTTTTATAAAAACTCTATGGGAAATCTTATTTTTGACAACTTTATGCCTTAAAATTTGCACGTGAAAATTACATGTTTGATCAAATGAAGAATCTAATATGAGGAACATTGAAAAAAGTTCTCAACGTCACATTTTTAGGGTTTGTGACCAAATTGGGCAACAAAATAGTTGAGTGGCTAAATTGACAACCTTGTCATAGAGGAGTGGCCTTTTAGGCCGTTTTCTAAGAAAAAAAAAAAGAATTAGAATTGGTGAATAAGAATTTGTTCTCAATGACCTTTGGATGAAAAATTTATTTCGCCGGTTAAGTCCCTGTTTGATCAGCTACTTTCCAATATATGAATACACATTAATTTTGAAGTGATAAACATGAATGATATTTGTATGTTCATGAACTTTTTTTTGTGTTCATGGCATATATGGATGATAAACATGAATGACATTAATTTATTTATTGAACTATTTTTAGTGTTCATAAAGTATGGATAATATTAATTGGACGATCATGAATTTTGGATTTACATCCAAGTGATATTAATGTTGTATTCATGAATCTTGTATATTCATGAGCTATAAACATTTAGTTATTTGTGATTAATGTTGTATTTATGAATTATGTGGATTTATGAACTATGAATATTCATTCATTCAGTCAATATTAGTCTATTTATTTGCTCTTAAAGTCCTATAAACAAGTGTGGTGGTGGTAAAGTTGGAGGACTATTCAAAGAGTTTTTCTTCTCATTCTTTCTTCTATCTCTTCTTTCAAAGTGGTTGAAATCTGGAGAGGCAATTGTATAGCATCCATTTCCACCATGTGATGAGCTATTTCGCCTTAAGAACAAATGGTCAAATTTATTTTCAACAAGTATTTATTGTTTAATATTTTCTTCGTATTACAAATTATTAATTATATTTGTACAAACATTAAAAATAATATCTCTAATTCTTATCCACATCAAGAAGTTCTAATGAATGTGTAAAAATATCATATTTATTTTTGACTTCACAAAACCCAACTAAAAATTATTCCGGATTTATATTCTTAAATTATATTTTTTCATAACCTTAAGATATAGATAATTTTTTGGACATATATGGACACAACCTTGAAATAGATGTATTGGTGTCAAATATGTATGAAAAACAAACACATGATAATTACTACCGCCAGTGATGCATACATAGTCATTGTATCCATTTGCAGTTTCAGAACATAAATTGACAAGAAGATATGGTAATAAAAATAAGACATGCAAGACATGAGAATAAGTTATTATTAATAGGACAATGGGTGGTTACCTTTATTACAACTTTAAGAAAGCAAGAGCAAGATTTTGATGTAACATCTTTTCATTTTAAAAGACAAATGATATTTGTACACTTCTAAAAAATTTCTATGTATCATTATTTATGTATCTTCATTTACGCTATTTTATTCATCCATACCTAAACTAATCTTATATCACAATACACCAAATACACTCTAGGAAATCATTTCTCAAATTCCTCTTTCATATTATTTTTACTTAGTACTGTTGCAACTAAAAGAAAACTAAAGAAAACAGTCATTCTTAGTTAGGAAAAAAAAAACATTCCAATTATTAAAATTTTATTCACAAAAAATTATAAACATATTCATGATTGTCATACAAAAAAGATCAAACAGTCAACACAGGTAATTGCTACAACGGGTACAATGAAATAGCCACCACAACTTCTTGTCATGATTATTTAGTTATTATGATTTCAAACAACATATTTTACTAGAAAGAAAATATTAAAAAACGAGCTTAATGAAAACTAACAAGTACGCTAGAAATAGTAAAATCAATAATTTCTTAGTACTATTACAACTAATAGAAAGAAAGGACTCACTGAAATACATAGATTAACAATGGAAACTTTCATTTGTAATTTAAAAAAAAAAAAACAATTCATGATTTAATACAAAAGAAGATACATCAGCATAAGGCAAATTTTAAATTTCATAGAAAGACCTATTCACTAAACTAGATTAAAAAAAAATATTAAAGAAACTATAAATTGCATTCAAAAATTTTATGCTCTTTAAAAAATAATAAGCAGATCAAATGATTTTAGTTATCAAATCTCCAAAACTTTCTTAAGTTTGTCAATACTCAAAATCTTAATTATTTCTCCCATGTGCATAAATTAGACAAAATCCTCAATGTTTTAAGGTTTTGAAGTTATACCATATTTGTTGGTACAAAGAAAAAGAAAACTATACTATTAGACTATTTTAGGAGTAGAAAATGAAAAATATTTGAAAGAAATTAACAAATTTAAAATTCATAAGATGTAATGGGTGGTTGATTGCTAAAAATAAGGATAATTTAGGTATAGAAAAATATGGTTAGGTAAAGGAAAGGTTTTAGTTTTTTATTGGATAATAATGATAGGAGTGTGTTAACACTTTTAAGAGTGTGCAAAATTGCCTCTCAAAATAACCCTCAATGGATCAAAAAAGATGTGTATAACTTTTCAACCAATTGGACCGGTTGAACCACGTTCGTGGTTCAACCGGTCCAATTGGTTGAACTGGTCGATTCACTAATTTAAGTTTTTTTTTTTTAAACTAAAGTGTGGTATTATTTAAAATGATCTAAAATATATTTATCTAAAATCTAAAATAGAAGAGAAATACTATTTTTCTATGACCTAGTCCTAATACCCAAAAATGCTGATTAAATTTCTAGTAAAAAAAATGAAATTTGCACAAAAATAAGTATAAAAAAGATCAAAAAAATAAATTAATAGTTTAGGCTTTGGTGTGTTCAATGTTTTGCCATTTTGGAGTTTATTTCATGATTTTTTAATTTTTCTCTTCATTTAAATTATTTTTTATTCTGAAATTTAAAAAACTACCAAAACCGGTTAAATCGAATTTTTACCCATTCATGATTTTTTATCGGTTCTGTCTAACATTTTACACAATGGATAAATAGTTGGACCGGACCGGTGGATCTTCCAATTCGCAGTCCGATTGAGTTTTCAAAACATTGCTTTATCCATCACTACTTTTTTTCATTTGGTTTTACAATTCATATCTCATGAACAAAAACAATAGGGTAACTTTACGATCCAATTAAAGAAATAATACTATAACTTTTAAGCTTTGTACAACACAAGTATTGGAACATGATTAATTTCCTTAATGAAGCTGTAGAATTGTCTCAAAATTAAACTATAATTAGTTCATATATTTTGTATAAATATATAAATATTTTGTCTTAAAAACTATATTAGTTCAAAGTGTGCATGCATCACCGGTAAGCATTATAATAAAAAACGAACAATGTTACAAAAAATATGGATTTTGGAGTAACACTTTAATACTTGCTAATAACACGCTCAATCATATGCTCTTTTTAAATCATAATTCAATGTCCATAATTTTCTCCTCATTTTAATTGTCATTTTCTTCTCGTTTTTCCATTGACGGTATGTTTGTTTCACTATAAAACATTTTTTTGGAAAATGTTTTCCCTCGAAAATTATTTTGACAGCAGTATATCACAATGGTAGCACAAGCGGCCATTATTTGTTTGATTTAAAATTCCGTCATGTAGATTGCTAAAGTTCGCATAACACATAATTCATAAATACAACAAATCAATTTTTCTCATGAAGTTCTGAATTTTAGCAAATTGAAATTTCCACAGCCTCGATCACGTCATCATCTCCGACCAATACTCCATATCCGACCATTTCTGTCATCACCAATAATATTTGTCATATAGATGCTCTATATTCGACTTTTTCCCTCAGCAAATGATTTGCATCTTGGCACCAGAGCCGCTTGTGCTACCATTGTGATATACTGCTGTCATCATCGCCGTCAACAACAGATTGATTATTGATATTGAACAATGTATCTAGATTTATATCTAGGTATACGAGCTTGTGTGATAAGGGAAAGGAAAAATCTGTATGTGTATGGGATAAGAGGGAAGAGAGAGTGTTGGGAAGAATACAATTGTGGTTCAAGTTACCTCTTACGGTTCGCAAACTTATAATTCACTCCCTTGTTTGGATTTGGTTTGAATTAAAGTAAAATCGTTAAATATTCTGTTAATCAAACATTAAGATGCTGAAATTTTTTTGCTTAATGGGTTACGTTTGTTATTTAAAAAGCCTCTGATTAAAGCCTCTAATTAAGGTTTAGGTATTTTTTTATTTTTATTTTTTGCTTTGATTCGTTACATTTTAACTTTCCATAGAAAAAATTAAACTACAAGGGTGCATATTGTAAATTTGTAAATCATTGGAGGTAACTTGAAATTAGCCAAAACACAAAGAGATTTCTCGTAATTTACCTATTTATTTTGGACTATTATACAATCCAAAATTCAAGTTGACTTAGCAATTTAGGGTGGTTTCCCGTATAGTTAATTAATAGTACATTAATTGAGGTAATTGGGATAAGAGAAAGCAAATGAAAAACTCTTATTGTTTTTACTTTTTTATGATCTAATATAATATGTCCAAAGGGGATAAAATGAGCAAATAATCATGTTAGGTTATTCAACTATTACTTGATTGTCAATTTAGTCACTCAACTATTTTGATGGCCAATTTTGTTACTCAACTCCTGAAATTGCACCATTGAGGTCATTTCATTTATTCCTTCTATTAAATGCTCTGTTTAATCAACATGATTTTCACGTGCATTTTATGGAATAAAATTGTCAAAAATAAGAGTTTTTCATTTGCTTTCTATGAAACCCTATGTTCCTGTAACCTCGATGTCATTTCTTTCACCACTACCATGGCAGCTCCTTATTCTTCCACTCTCCAGTGAGTCCGGTCACCTGAAGTTCAAGTTCCTATGACAACATGGGATGGTTTATTCTGGTGCTAATCCAAAATCAAATTACACATCTAGATGTGTATAAGAGACAGCCATAGATTTGTTCGAACATTGAGGGTTATTTACAGAGCCAGATTTTGCACACTCTTAAAAGTACAAACACCTGTCTCTTATACAAAACTTAAATTAGTGAATCGACCAGCTGTCTTAGGACTACTTGATTAACATAAAAGTAAATTAGAAAATTGGCACAATAATAGAAGAGTAAGAGTCTACTACAACAAATTTCTAAAAGACTTTGATTCCCTTTTAGAAAAATAATAAAGAAAAGATTAAAAAAAAATAGTAGTAGGGATTTCAATGTCGATTGGTCATGAAAACGGGGCCATTATAAGGCTCAAGAAGAAAAATTTTCTGTCATCTTTTACACTTCTAGATGTGTTACAGACCTATGGGATATTTGTTGGAATGACTTAAAATAGCCATACACAAATTTGTTGGTGGAAGAATGCGAGAGAAAAACAGAGAAAAGGAGAAGAAAGGAAAGAAAAAAAGGACAGAAAGAAGATTTCTATTGTGTGTACATGTGAGATCTAGAAAAAGAGCAGCCATGGTGGAGCTGTTAAGAATTGTGGTATGGTGTGTGCAAGTGTGTAATTAGTCACCATGATGTGACTAGTGAGTGAAATGGCATGGACATTAACAGAAAATTAGGGTTTTATGGAAAACAATATGGGAAACTCTTATTTTTGACAACTTTAGCCTTAAAATTTGCACGTGAAAATTACATGTTTGATCAAATGAAGAATCTAATAGAGGTTATAGATGAAATTAGAATTTCAGAATTAAAAGGCCACTCCTCTATGACAAGGTTGTCAATAGTTGAGTGGCTAAATTGACAACCTTGTCATAGAGGAGTGGCCTTTTAGGCCGTTTTCTTTTTAAGACAAAATATTTATATATTTATACCTGTCTCTTATACACATCTAGATGTGTATAAGAGACAGAAATCGCCGGTGTATTCATATATTTGATCAGCTAGCTGATCAATATATGAATACACATTAATTTTGAAGTGATAAACATGAATGATATTTGTATGTTCATGAACTTTTTTTTGTGTTCATGGCATATATGGATGATAAACATGAATGACATTAATTTATTTATTGAACTATTTTGTGTTCATAAAGTATGGATAATATTAATTGGACGATCATGAATTTTGGATTTACATCCAAGTGATATTAATGTTGTATTCATGAATCTTGAGATTCATGAATATAAACATTTAGTTATTTTCTCTTATACAACATTTATGAAAAATGTGGATTTATGAACTATGAATATTCAATCATTCAGTCTTATATTAGTCTATTTATTTGCTCTTAAAGTCCTATAAACAAGTGTGGTGGTGGTAAAGTTGGAGGACTATTCAAAGAGTTTTTCTTCTCATTCTTTCTTCTATCTCTTCTTTCAAAGTGGTTGAAATCTGGAGAGGCAATTGTATAGCATCCATTTCCACCATGTGATGAGCTATTTCGCCTTAAGAACAAATGGTCTGAAATTTATTTTCAACAAGTATTTATTGTTTAATATTTTCTTCGTATTACAAATTATTAATTATATTTGTACAAACATTAAAAATAATATCTCTAATTTTATCCAGCAAGAAGTTCTAATGAATGTGTAAAAATATCATATTTATTTTTGACTTCACAAAACCCAACTAAAAAATTATTCCGGATTTATATTCTTAAATTATATTTTTTCATAACCTTAAGATATAGATAATTTTTTGGACATATATGGACACAACCTTGAAATAGATGTATTGGTGTCAAATATGTATGAAAAACAAACACATGATAATTACTACCGCCAGTGATGCATACATAGTCATTGTATCCATTTGCAGTTTCAGAACATAAATCGTCAAAAATAGATATGATATTTTTATACATTCATTTGAACATCAATAATCAATCTATTATTAACAGGATAGATGTGTGGTAAGAGTTTATTCACAACTGTCTAAGAAAGCATCTGATTTCCAGATTTGATGTAAGCTGAGGTCATATGCAATAGTACAAATGATATTTGTACACTTCTAAAAATTTCTATGTATCATTATTTATTTATCTTCATTTACGCTATTTTATTCTTCCATACCTAAACTAATCTTATATCACAATACACCAAATATAGGAAATCATTTCTCAAATTCCTCTTTCATATTATTTTTACTTAATCTGTTGCAACTAAAAGAAAACTAAAGAAAACAGTCATTCTTAGTTAGGAAAAAAAAAACATTCCAATTATTAAAATTTTATTCACAAAAAATTATAAACATATTCATGATTGTCTCTTATGAAATCCCAAACTTGTCTCTTCAGGTCTTAGCAACATACGGTACAATGAAATAGCCGTTTTCTACTTTTTGAGTATTATTTAGTTATTATGATTTCAAACAACATATTTTACTAGAAAGAAAATATTAAAAAACGAGCTTAATGAAAACTAACAAGTACGCTAGAAATAGTAAAATCAATAATTTCTTAGTACTATTACAACTAATAGAAAGAAAGGACTCCTACTGAAATACATAGATTAACAATGGAAACTTTCATTTGTAATTTAAAAAAAAAAAAAAAACAATTCATGATTTAATACAAAAGAAGATACATCAGCATAAGAATCAAATTTTAAATTTGATAAGACCTATTCACTAAAATAGATTAAAAAAAAATATTAAAGAAACTATAAATTGCATTCAAAAATTTTATGCTCTTTAAAAATAATAAGCAGATCAAATGATTTTAGTTATCAAATCTCCAAAACTTTCTTAAGTTTGTCAATACTCAAAATCTTAATTATTTCTCCCAGACCAAAATATGCCTAGAAAATTTTTCAATTCTTGAGCCTTATAATGGCCCCGCTGTCTCTTGTTGGTACAAAGAAAAGAAAACTTACTATGGAGATAGACAAGGAGTAGAAAATGAAAAATATTTGAAAGAAATTAACAAATTTAAAATTCATAAGATGTAATGGGTGGTTTTTCTTAAAAATAAGGATAATTTAGGTATAGAAAAATATGGTTAGGTAAGTCATTCAAGGAAAGGTTTTAGTTTTTTATTGGATAATAATGATAGGAGTGTGTTAACACTTTTAAGAGTGTGCAAAATTGCCTCTCAAAATAACCCTCAATGGGGGCTAACCACTCAATAACTTTCTAGTCATTAATCCACTTTATCCCAATATTTTGAAAATCGGACCAGGCATTGAACCAGTGGCCTGTCTGGTTCGTGGTTCAACCGGTCCAATTGGTTGAACTGGTCGATTCACTAATTTAAGTTTTTTTTTTTTAAACTAAAGTGTGGTATTATTTAAAATGATCTAAAATATATTTATCTAAAATCTAAAATAGAAGAGAAATACTATTTTTTGAGAATTATAGTCCTAATACCCAAAAATGCTGATTAAATTTCTAGTAAAAAAAATGAAATTTGCACAAAAATAAGTATAAAAAAGATCAAAAAAATAAATTAATAGTTTAGGCTTTGGTGTGTTCAATGTTTTGCCATTTTGGAGTTTATTTCATGATTTTTTAATTTTTCAATTCTTAACTCTTCATTTAAATTATTTTTTATTCTGAAATTTAAAAAACTACCAAAACCGGTTAAATCGAATTTTTACCCATTCATGATTTTTTATCGGTTCTGTCTAATTTTTTACACACCGGATAAATAGTTGGACCGGACCGGTGGATCTTCCAATTCGCAGTCCGATTGAGTTTTCAAAACATTGCTTTATCCATCACTACTTTTTTTCATTTGGTTTTACAATTCATATCTCATGAACAAAAACAATAGGGTAACTTTACGATCCAATTAAAGAAATAATACTATAACTTTTAAGCTTTGTACAACACAAGTATTGGAACATGATTAATTTCCTTAATGAAGCTGTAGAATTGTCTCAAAATTAAACTATAATTAGTTCATATATTTTGTATAAATATATAAATATTTTGTCTTAAAAACTATATTAGTTCAAAGTGTGCATGCATCACCGGTAAGCATTATAATGTGTTTGAACAATGTTACAAAAAATATGGATTTTGGAGTAACACTTTAATACTTGCTAATAACACGCTCAATCATATGCTCTTTTTAAATCATAATTCAATGTCCATAATTTTCTCCTCATTTTAATTGTCATTTTCTTCTCGTTTTTCCATTGACGGTATGTTTGTTTCACTATAAAACATTTTTTTGGAAAATGTTTTCCCTCGAAAATTATTTTTGAAAAAATTAATGTAAGTTTTTTCCATCTTTTTCCATTATTTGTTTGATTTAAAATTCCGTCATGTAGATTGCTAAAGTTCTGCATAACTTCAACACCAACAAATCTGAAATCAATTTTTCTCATGAAGTTGAATTTTAGCAAATTGAAATTTCCATGACCTCGATCACGTCATCATCTCCGACCAATACTCCATATCCGACCATTTCTGTCATCACCAATAATATTTGTCATATAGATGCTCTATATTCGACTTTTTCCCTCAGCAAATGATTTGCATCTTGGCACCAGAGCCGCTTGTGCTACCATTGTGATATACTGCTGTCTAGAAGCCGTCAACAATGATTGGTTATGATGTTGAACAATGTATCTAGATATGCTATCTAGGTATACGAGCATTGATGTGATAAGGGAAAGGAAATATCTGTATGTGTATGGGATAAGAGGGAAGAGAGAGTGTTGGGAAGAATACAATTGTGGTTCAAGTTACCTCTTACGGTTCGCAAACTTATAATTCACTCCCTTGTTTGGATTTGGTTTGAATTAAAGTAAAATCGTTAAACACATCTAGATCAAACATTAAGAGACATTTTTTGCTTAATGGGTTACGTTTGTTATTTAAAAAGCCTCTGATTAAAGCCTCTAATTAAGGTTTAGGTATTTTTTTATTTTTATTTTTTGCTTTGATTCGTTACATTTTAACTTTCCATAGAAAAAATTAAACTACAAGGGTGCATATTGTAAATTTGTAAATCATTGGAGGTAACTTGAAATTAGCCAAAACACAAAGAGATTTCTCGTAATTTACCTATTTATTTTGGACTATTATACAATTAATACGTGAAACCCCAAAATTCAAGTTGACTTAGCAATTTAGGGTGGTTTCCCGTATAGTTAATTAATAGTACATTAATTGAGGTAATTGAGATAAGAGCACAACCTGAGGATGTAAATTGTCCTTTACCCTTATTTGATATAATATAATATGTCCAAAGGGGATAAAATGAGCAAATGGCCTAAAAGGTTATTCAACTATTACTTGATTGTCAATTTAGTCACTCAACTATTTTGATGGCCAATTTTGTTACTCAACTCCTGAAATTGCACCATTGAGGTCATTTCATTTATTCCTTCTATTAAATGCTCTGTTTAATCAACATGATTTTCACGTGCATTTTATGGAATAAAATTGTCAAAAATAAGAGTTTTTCATTTGCTTTCTATGAAACCCTATGTTCCTGTAACCTCGATGTCATTTCTTTCACCACTACCATGGCAGCTCCTTATTCTTCCACTCTCCAGTGAGTCCGGTCACCTGAAGTTCAAACCAGCCACAATGTTGTCTTTCCCATATTAGCCCTTAACCCTTACCCTGGCACCAACAAGAAAAAATTTGTAAGGTTTCCTAGTGCAATTGATTTTTTTCTTTCCACCAGAATAAACTATCATATCTTTGGTTAGGAACTTGAAATATTCTATGATAAAACTAATCCAAAATCAAATCTAGATTCTGTATCCATCACTGTAAATCTTTTTCTGGCTTGTAGGTTCTACTTATGTTCGAACACATCTATGGAAAAATCAAACCTACGCAAAAAAAAAAAAAAAAAAAATCCCAATTTATAAAAGGCTTGAGTAAATGGTGAGATTGACTTGATTAACATAAAAAGTAAATTAGAAAATTGGCACAATAATAGAAGAGTAAGAGTCTACTACAACAAATCTCTAAAAGACTTTGATTCCCTTTGAAAAATAATAAAGAAAAGATGGGAAACACATCTAGATAGTATTAGAGACAGCCCCTATCAATGTACATTGGTCATGAAAACCGGGCCATTTTCTAAGGCTCAAGAAGAAACTTATAGATGTGTATATTTTACAGATTCTTAACAGCTCCACCCTATGGGATATTTGTTGGAATGACTTAAAATAGCCATACACAAATTTGTTGGTGGAAGAATGCGAGAGAAAAAAACCAGAGAAAAGGAGAAGAAAGGAAAGAAAAAAAGGACAAAGAAGATTTCTATTGTGTGTACATGTGAGAGAGAGAAAAAGAGCAGCCATGGTGGAGCTGTTAAGAATTGTGGTATGGTGTGTGCAAGTGTGTAATTAGTCACCATGATGTGACTAGTGAGTGAAATGGCATGGACATTAACAGAAAATTAGGGTTTTATGGAAAACAATATGGGAAACTCTTATTTTTGACAACTTTAGCCTTAAAATTTGCACGTGAAAATTACATGTTTGATCAAATGAAGAATCTAATAGAGGATATAGATGAAATGACCTCAACGTCACATTTTTAGGGTTTCAGTGACCAAATTGGGCAACAAAATAGTTGAGTGGCTAAATTGACAACCTTGTCATAGAGGAGTGGCCTTTTTTTCATACTAGGCCGTTTTCTAAGAAAAAAAAAAAGAATTAGAATTGGTGAATAAGAATTTGTTCTCAATGACCTTTGGATGAAAAAGAACATGTCTAAGAGACAAGTTGTCACTGATGCATGCTCACTTTCTCAATATATGAATACACATTAATTTTGATTTGATAAACATGAATGATATTTGTATGTTCATGAACTTTTTTTTGTGTCATGGCATATACACAATGATAAACATGAATGACATTAATTTATTTATTGAACTATTTTGTGTTCATAAAGTATGGATAATATTAATTGGACGATCATGAATTTTGGATTTACATCCAAGTGATATTAATGTTGTATTCATGAATCTTGTATATTCATGAGCTATAAACATTTAGTTATTTGTGATTAATGTTGTATTTATGAATTATGTAATTTATGAACTATGAATTATTAACATTCATCTAGAGTCAATATATAGTCTATTATACAAGTATATTTTGTATAATTCAAACATATCCAATGTGTTGGAGGCTTAATTATAGAGTTTTCTTCTCATTCTTTCTTCTATCTCTTCTTTCAAAGTGGTTGAAATCGGAAAGGTAATAGAAGTATAGCATCCATTTCCACCATGTGATGAGCTAAATTCGCCTTAAGAACAAATGGTCAAATTTATTTTCAACAAGTATTTATTGTTTAATATTTTCTTCGTATTACAAATTATTAATTATATTTGTACAAACATTAAAAATAATATCTCTAATTTTATCCAGCAAGAAGTTCCAATGAATGTGTAAAAATATCATATTTATTTTTGATTCACACAAAAAGCAAATCTTAAGTTGGGATTTATATTCTTAAATTATATTTTTTCATAACCTTAAGATATAGATAATTTTTTGGACATATATGGACACAACCTTGAAATAAGATCACAATGGTGTGATCTTATGTATGAAAAACAAACACATGATAATTACTACCGATGATGCATACATAGTCATTGTATCCATTTGCGGTTTGAACATATTATATCACAATAAGAGATAGTTTATTCTAAAAGAAAACTAAAGAAATCAGTCATTCTTAGTTAGGAAAAAAAAAACATTCCAATTATTAAAATTTTATTCACAAAAAATTATAAACATATTCATGATTGTCATACAAAAAAGATCAAACAGTCAACACAGGTAATTGCTACAACGGGTACAATGAAATAGCCACCACAACTTCTTGTCATGATTATTTAGTTGTAATAGATAATGGCCCCTGTCTCTTATACACATCTAGATGTGTATAAGAGACAGGTTACAAATTTTTGGTCCGTTGGTGCAAGGGTATTGGGTTAAGTGCAGATCAAATGATTTTAGTTATCAAATCTCCAAAACTTTCTTAAGTTTGTCAATACTCAAAATCTTAATTATTTCTCCCATGTGCATAAATTAGACAAAATCCTCAATGTTTTAAGGTTTTGAAGTTATACCATATTTGTTGGTACAAAGAAAAAGAAAACTTGTTACTATGGAGATAGACAAGGAGTAGAAAATGAAAAATATTTGAAAGAAATTAACAAATTTAAAATTCATAAGATGTAATGGGTGGTTGATTGCTAAAAATAAGGATAATTTAGGTATAGAAAAATATGGTTAGGTAAAGGAAAGGTTTTAGTTTTTTATTGGATAATAATGATAGGAGTGTGTTAACACTTTTAAGAGTGTGCAAAATTGCCTCTCAAAATAACCCTCAATGGGGGCTAACCACTCAATAACTTTCTAGTCATTAATCCACTTTATCCCAATATTTTGAAAATCGGACCAGGCATTGAACCAGTGGCCTGTCTGGTTCGTGGTTCAACCGGTCCAATTGGTTGAACTGGTCGATTCACTAATTTAAGTTTTTTTTTTTTAAACTAAAGTGTGGTATTATTTAAAATTGATCTAAAATATATTTATCTAAAATCTAAAATAGAAGAGAAATACTATTTTTGAGAGTTATAGTCCTAATACCCAAAAATGCTGATTAAATTTCTAGTAAAAAAAATGAAATTTGCACAAAAATAAGTATAAAAAAGATCAAAAAAATAAATTAATAGTTTAGGCTTTGGTGTGTTCAATGTTTTGCCATTTTGGAGTTTATTTCATGATTTATATATTTTGTATAAATATATAAATATTTTGTCTTAAAAACTATATTAGTTCAAAGTGTGCATGCAATCACCGGTAAGCATTATAATAAAAATAACAATGTTACAAAAAATCATGGATTTTGGAGTAACACTTTAATACTTGCTAATAACACGCTCAATCATATGCTCTTTTTAAATCATAATTCAATGTCCATCTCTTATGGACATTTTAATTATGATTTAAAAAGAGCATATGATTGAGCGTATGTTAAAAAGTAGCATAGTATAAAACATTTTTTTGGAAAATGTTTTCCCTCGAAAATTATTTTTGAAAAAATTAATGTAAGTTTTTTCCATCTTTTTCCATTATTTGTTTGATTTAAAATTCCGTCATGTAGATTGCTAAAGTTCTGCATAACTTCAACACCAACAAATACTGGAAATCAATTTTTCTCATGAAGTTCTGAATTTTAGCAAATTGAAATTTCCACAGCCTCGATCACGTCATCATCTCCGACCAATACTCCATATCTGTCGTATAAGCGACCATTTCTGTCATCACCAATAATATTTGTCATATAGATGCTCTATATTCGACTTTTTCCCTCAGCAAATGATTTGCATCTTGGCACCAGAGCCGCTTGTGCTACCATTGTGATATATTGCTGTCATCATCGCCGTCAACAACAGATTGATTATTGATATTGAACAATGTATCTAGATTTATATCTAGGTATACGAGCTTGTGTGATAAGGGAAAGGAAAAATCTGTATGTGTATGGGATAAGAGGGAAGAGAGAGTGTATGGGAAGAAAGAAAGAAGGAGAAGACAAAAGAGAGGCATTGATGGGAGAGAGGGAAGAGGAAGAGGTCAATGAGAGAGAGAGAGGGAGAAAGAAGAAAGGATAGTGTTGAACTGTTGATTGGTGTTTTGTCATTAAGAAGATGATTGAGGAATAGCTTGGCAGAAAGTAACTTCGAGTATACTTATTTTAGGCCACTTGTATAAAATCTTTTCAAGCCGAAAATATTTTCTTAACATTTAATACAACTGAACATAAAAAAATAAAGAAAATACCTTATGAAAAATATTTTACACCCTACTACCAAACAGACCACTAATTTTTTTAATTTTGTACATATATTAAGCGTGCTACTACTACCACTAGTAGCAAATAGTAACAAAGCATGAACCGCTTTTTGGTGGAATATTTTTTATTTGCTAAAAAATGTCCTTGTAATTACCCGTATTCTAATCGTAAAATAATTCCATAAATTTTTTTTTTTTTTTTTTTGATATGAAATTTCACACACATACAATGTGCTTTTAACACTAGTTGTGTGAAAATGAGGTGCTCTGATATCTCTCCCATTACTCCAAAATTGACAACAATGAATTCTAATTAATCCTAAATTGACATGATATTTGCATCCACGATAGGATTAAAAATTAAATCAAACTATTCAATAATCAATTTGAGCTTGGCTGGAACTTATTGACCATCTGTATTGCAATTAGTTATACTACTAAAGAGCTTAAACTTAAAACTCACTACACAAAAACATATATCTGTTCAAAATTCGAACTCGACACCAATAGTAAACCAAATATAAAATTGGAAACACAAGGTCAATCTTCATAGAAATCAAACTAAGGATTTATTAAGTTCATCCTCGAGAATCAGAATCAAAATAGGAATTACAAATTCTATTATTGGTATCGATATGAGTTTGTGTCATTTTCTCTTATTTGTTTACTTTGAACTTACAATGTGTTTTATTATGTCAATAAATTAATTAATTTGAAACCCAAATCACAAATAGATAATAAAAATTAAAATTTTCTAACATTTTCATTTTTATATGATTCCATAGTACTAAATCAAATAACATTTATGAGTATTATTAATTTTAATTTTCATTCCTACATCTCACCGATAAGTCAAATATCTCCTAAACTTAAAAATTTATACATTTTAGGGCAATTTGAATGTCCCATCAAGTGAACCATGTAACATTCTTTGAAGGTTTCTACTTTAGCTTACAAAACTTCAAAGCATGCGATAATGTTAACTCTACGTGACAATAAAATTTCATTATATTTTATTGGTTAATTTTTCCAATAATATCGATGTAATTTTTTTTATAGGTAAATTTAGATACTTGTAATATAATTATTTTTTAAATTTTAAATATTATTTTTGTATATATATATTATATATTTAATATTATTTGTCCAAAAAATTATATTGTCTACGAAAAATTAGACAGAATTTTAAAAATACAGACAGATGGGTAAAAATTCGATTTATACCGGTTTAATCTATGTGTTTAAATTTCAGAATAAACTATTTTTTAATACGGACTTATCTTTACCAAGATAAGAAAATCTCATTAATTCGGCAATTTAAATCGACACAAAAAAGTTTAATTTTTTAAATTTAATGAACAATCTAATTTAAAAGTTTAATTAACAATTTAATGTTTAAAATTTTTTCATTATTTTTAGTAGTTTAAATTTTACTTAAATTTGTTTGATTATTTTAATTAATTTTATAATTTGATTTAAGTTTAATTTATTATAAAGTCGAATTTAAATGATGTTTTATTGATTTTAATTTTAATCAAAATTTGAATTGTTTAAATTTTTTATGTGTAAAATAGAGTTTGAGCTTTAAAAAAAATTAAAGTTAAATTTTGTTTTAATTATTGATGAATTAAACTTTCCAGGCGGGTTTATTCAGTAGCTTGAGTTGATTTTAACCCTATACCGGACGCATTTTTTATTCTTCCTTCATCAAAAAATTAATCACTTTTTTTTTTTTTTTTTTTTTTGGAAATTAATCAACCTTCATTACCCGAACCCAAACAATTTTCAAGAGAGCGGAATGGTGTCCTCAAACAATTTGGGAAATTCCGGGGGAAGGTTAGGGTTTGAAATCGAGACGGCCGCCAAACCATGGCGGATAGGGGTCTACTCAACGGAAACACCAGTCTTTCTGATAATGAAGAGGCGGTATCTCCATCTGTAAAGAAGGCGAAACTGGTAGAAATTGACGACGTCCGTTAACCGGAGTGAAGACAATTCGAATCCCTATTACTCTGGAGATGATGAAGGTGTAGACAAGGATCCAGAGATATGGCGTAAATATTTTCAACAGATTAACAAGAGCGATGTGCGTCCCTTTCTCTATGAACTTGTTCCTAAACAATAAAATTTTTTTTTTTTCTAAATAAGTAATGATTATTTATAATTTTCTTTTACTGTGACTATTAATATATATAAACATATATATATATATATATATATATATTCAAAAAACAAACAAATATGACTATTATTATATCTAATTGGGTTATATTATATTTTTTCAGGGCTTTGATATTTATGATTTTCCTGGGGTATGTTTGGAAGCACCAATCACCCTGATTGCACTTGTAGTTTCCTGGCAATATGCCTGAAAGGATTTGGCTCCATTGCTTGGGTAATTGCAATACGGGGTTTGAAAATCATTCTAAAACTCATGAAGAGCTCGTTCAGGTTGCAACTGCTGCAATCAATGATTTTTAATAAAAATGAAGTAAGTACTATTCTTCTATTTCATCCCGTTCATTTTGTGTTAATGTCTCTAATAGTAAAATTTTGATTGTTTTTATGAATTGATAAATTTCTTTTTTTTCAATTTAGGGGAGAAATTACAAGTTTGTGAAGATCGAGAAGACAAATGCTCAACTTTGGAGCAATGGAGTGAATAATTATATCACTTTTCAAGCCGAAGATGCTGCTGCGCATGGCATCATGACTACCTTTCAAGCCCTAGTTTGGGAGGGACCCTACTGGGAATATCCTGAACCCGTAGTGAAATGTTGCAGGCTCTAATCAAATAATGTAGCCTAATTTATGCTACTTAGGTAAAATAGGTCTACTGGTAGTTATATTGGATTTAGTTTTGTTTTCTGTCAAAAACCAATGTCGATATTAGTGTTTGTAACCAAGTGATTTTAATTGCCTTTGGTTTCGTTTGACATGAGTGTGCATCAGTTGATCTTGCCTCTTTTCTGTAATTGCTTTGTGAATCTTTAAATTTGCAAGTTAATTTTGTTGTGTGTGGGATCCAGCTTGATGATCTGAAAAGGTTATTCATAACATTTTTGTCTTATTTCTGCTGCATACATAGTTTTGTTTCATTTGGTTGAACCATTGTGTTTGTGGAATTATCACCTACTTTTTTCCCCTGCTGGATAAGTGGTGTCCCTCGGAATTGTTTGTAATGTACTCCAATGTAGTTTAGAGAGTAGATTCGACCAACTTTCCGTCAAGCATTGTGCTCCAGGTCAAGGTATTTTTACTGTTGACCATGTCTGAGCATTTCTTCCAAGTTAATCGCCCTCTATTTAAGTTTTCTAGATCCATCCACGAGAAAATGATTGTACCCCTCGGCCCTCATAGCTGTTTTTTCCTTCCTAACCTAGATACTCTTCTCTCTATAGAGTTTCTACACCCCAGGGCTTTTTCTCTCTTAGTTTTTACTTTGGATTTCTTTCTTCCTCTCTTTGGACTGTTGCTAAAGCTTTGTCTGGAGCTAATTTAGACTGTTTCGATCTCTCCTACAATCTACACCAATCTCTTTTTTTTTTATTCCTAATGATTTTTTCTTTTTTCCTTTTCAAGTTTAGTCTGTGTGATTTTATTTTTTTCCCATTATTCCAGTGAGGTTTTGTTGTTGCTGCAGGAGAAGAGTAAAGAATTTTAATTTGAAACTTGTAACTGACTGTAATCAATGGCTTGAATTAGGAAGTGCAATTTGATTACAATTTATTTGCTTTTCGAATGGATTTTTCTACATCTTCTGGTATCTCTAGCATTCTGCAATCTGTGACTCGTAAGTGTATGTGTTCTTTCCCACCTTGGCCTGTTACTTTACAGTTAGGGTGTGATCGTTTGGATTGAAAATATTTTCAAAAAAATATTTTTCAGAATTTTTTTTTTGTGCCAAACATCGGAAAATATTTTTTGGTGTAAAATATTTTTCAATTTTCCTTCCTCTGGCTGAAATAACTTACGGAATTTTTTTGCGTAAGTTATTTGTCTCTGGATAATTCAAGAATGACATCAAACCTCAAATACTTATTTTTAAAATTTCGTTTGTAAACTTATTTTCGTTTTTAATTTTTTTTCATTTGTTTTTCTCTCAGTTATTGAAGTCATATTAATATAACTATCATTATGCATATTTTACTACTATATTGTACTATTATTTAATTTTGAACAAAATCAATTTTTTATTAATCACAATTACTTGTAAGGTATTTATTACTATTGTTATAAGTTTTTGTAACTTGTATCCATAAAATTAAATATAAAACCGTTAAAATTTTTTATTTCAAAATATTTTTATCAACCCAACAGCGAAAAATTATATGAAAAATGGACTTTTTCATATAAAATACTTTCCAAAAAAACATTTTTCTCAAGAAAATATTTTCAATCCAAAAGAACACGTCCTTAATAGCATCTTTTTGCTTTGAGATCCACAGGGGGATTATTGGGGTGAACTCTGTCTGTACTCTCAGGGTTTCCCTTCAATTTAAAATGTCAAGGGTATAACTGATTTGTTTCTTTTCTTCTTCAAGCAAGGTATTTGTTGCCTTCTTTTTCACAATTGAGAAGGCAACAACATACTCTCACAGAATGTTACAGAGAGATGTAGAAGTTATTATGGCATAGTAAATGGCACCCAAACATAAATTAGATGAGAACAATTAATTAGGTCTTTTAATTTTTGCAATCTTTTATTATCATTAAAATTCTCACTTCTGTTTTGCTATTTGTGCAACACATTTTTGTTCCAAGTATTTTCTATCTGATTAGTTTTGTGCAACTTATCCATTAGAAAGGGGAGGAGAAGTGGCAGAGAGCCGAACGTTTCGTAAGACTTTTTTGGTGACTCAAAAGCTGGTAATACCCATCTCTGTTCATCTTTGTTTGGCTGGTTTTGTCGACTTCTTCTCCTTTTGGGTTGTTGATGTTGTTAACTAACTTCATTTACTATTTGTAACTTACCAATTTAACGTTTTTCTACTGTTTGTCATTAACTGTACAGGAATTGAGATTGATTTGCCTATGATATATCCTTTTCAATGTGTAGACAACTGATGGTATTTTTTAAAAGTTATATTTGATATCTTAACATGTACAATGTTGTTTATTGTGCTTTGTTTGTTGTTGTTTATTAAACTTTTAACAAGTAAATGCATAATGTAATTATTTCTTTGGATTACATTGCATAGAATCTCTGTTTTAGCATAGCGGGCATCCTTCATTTTCGGAAAATGAAGAGATCTAAAACAAATGAACTCAAGACTAACACGACTGATCGGTTGTTTGTTGAAGCAAGTGATTCTGCATTATTAGTTCAAGCAAAGAAAAATTTTCATGATAGGCAAGGTGTGTGGGTTTCTGATTCAAGTTACACACTTTCTTGACCTTTTTACTTCGTGATGAAATCAGACACGAGACAAAAAATCCACCATTTATTAGATTCTTCTCATAAAAGTTCCATAAAAGCCAAACTACCTGGGGAAAAAACTATGGGAAAGAGGCCATTGGATGATGGAAATAAATATTGTTGTCCAAGAATCTTAAGCAAGAACTAGATGTGTACTAGAAATGGTTTTCTGAAACTCAGTGCTCTTGACCTCTTTAGCAGTTCATTGTTTTCTTTAAACGAATGTCAGGTGTTCAGAGAACACACAATGGAAATCAATGTGCTTCGGCTCTTTTTTGGGTTTCTAAGCGCTCAAAAGTTGCATTCAATCTGTGCATTGATGTTGTGTAAGTTCAAAAAAGTAATTTTAGCTATGTGTATTGGAGACAGGGATTTGGTTTAACATTCTGGAATTTAAGTAATTCTAGCTATGTGGTGTTTTGAGTTGTGGGATTTAGTTTAACATTCTGGATTTAATAAGCTTCAATGTCACATAAGATTCTTTTCCACCTTTTATTGTTCTCCTTTTAGTTCAAGGCTTTTAATTAGCCGCCCAGTGCCTGGACCTCATACAGCTCTATGCATGTTGTAAATCTTCAGAACCTCTTCTTATTTGACGTCTTATGTGTATTTCCTGTTTTGCATGCTTTTATTTCTATGGATTTTCTTTTTGTCTACACTAGGATGGGATTTCTTATAGTTAAGTTTGGTCAAGTATGTATTCAAGGCCAAGATGAAGGTTTTTGTCTATAATAAGATGGGTTTCTAATTTTTCCTTGCTTTTTTAATCCAGTTGTGTTTCCATGACTTATTTTTTA
Organism: Cinchona pubescens; assembly: GCA_025175665.1. Classification (NCBI taxonomy): domain Eukaryota; kingdom Viridiplantae; phylum Streptophyta; class Magnoliopsida; order Gentianales; family Rubiaceae; genus Cinchona; species Cinchona pubescens. The sequence goes on along the minus strand of JANKKI010000533.1, from coordinate 71,079 downwards.
ACATACATTAGATGGGAAGTGAAAAAGTTTGGTAGTTTCATCTTTGATTGTAAAAATTCTTTGTGAAAAAGTTTGGCAGTTTGATCTTTGATTATAAAAATTCTTTACTATTCATTCCGCAGTATGAAATGAGTATTACAAGTTGTTGAATGATTGAAAAGTAATAGTATTCTTTTACTTTTTAATTATTTTAATGACTGTCATATCCCTCCATATTATAGCATGAGTAGTCAAGATTTATTCCTTTAATTGACTTTAAGATAAATAACAGATAAAGAAAGTCTCTTATCTGATGGAGTTGTAGCTATTGATTCTTTTTTGGGTCGATAACCAAATAGTTGTTGATGGTTGCATTTTCTTTTCGATTTTAGGTTATATTCACTTATTGCGAGAATCGTTTTTTCGTCTTTAAAATAGAGATTTTTATGGACTTTAATTCGTCAATTATTCTTGAATGGAAAAAGAATAAACAACTAAAAAGCCTCGGTGACGATTGATGATGTGGATTAGCGATACATAGCATACTACCCAGATTGTTCTAGAAGCGCTTACGTGACAGTCTCATTAAGGGTAACTATGTAATTCAGCTTCAGCTGGACTAACACACAGATAGCCTTATGCCTCCTTATGTAATTTTATAAATAAGGGGTTGGGTTGCAACTAAAAAGGGGATCGGAATTCAGATAACTAAACACACTTCTGACACTCGGACTCTTCCACTTTCTCTCTCCTCCTAGAGTCTAATTCTAGTTTCATCAATTGGCACCGTCTGCGGGAATCGACAGATTTCCGTCACTTCCAATCAATTCTCAACCATTTGAATTGTTTGTTTTTTGCTCCCTGATTGAGGAGGATGAAGAACCGTGGAACACGCAGAACTGCTAGCAAGGACGCCGAGACAAGCAATCAACACCTCGTGGTGCATACCGATGAGTTAGAAAACGTCGGTACACCAACGGAGGCTCAACAAAAGCAAAACGATGTATTGAGGTACATTGCCGACCACTTCGAGTCTTTCCTAGCATTCGTGGAACAGCGCGGAACAAAACTCCATCTGAGCGTTCAAACAGAGTAGCCACTCTACAAGCCGAACAAAAGCGTGACCCCGTTCGACGACCTGGCAAAGAACCAGTTGATGCCATGAGCACAACCGATCTACGCCACAAACTAACAAAGTCATGCTCGAACGAACAATCGGATGAGTCATATTCATCAACAAGCAAAAAATTACCGATGCGCGAGAGACTCGGTGCGCATTTTTCAAAAAAATCAGGATCGAGAGGACCCTCTTCAGTTGTTTTAAAACAACTCGAAGAGCAGAGCCTCAAAAATAAGATCCAAAAGATTTTGAAACAAAAAATAATTTACTTCTGAATGCTCCTGCTACGGCAGAGATTGACAGAGATCCATTCACGATCTCTGTCAAGTTTGAACCTCTTCCAACACAATTCAAGTTTCCAGACCTTGATCGTTACAAGGGAGAATCTGATCCATCAGATCACTTGCAACACGTGGTAGCAATCACTAGCCTGTATGGCTACAGTGACGCGACCCGATGCAAGTTGTTCGCAACATACACTTCGAGGTCCGGCACAAAAATGGTTCTAGGAGTTGCCGACGAACTCAATCGACACTTTTCATGACTTGGCGAAGTCTTTCCTAGGTCACTTCAGAAGCAAATCAATATTGCAAAAAGACACCTCACACTTCATGAACATCCGACAAAGGTCTGAGGAATCACTTAGTAAATTTTTGGACCGCTTCAATGATGAGGTGAACATTGACGAAAGAATTCTGGTGGCTGCTTTCTGCAGTGGTATCAAACCAGGAAACTTCAACGCTGACCTGGCTAAAAGGATGCCAAACTCCTATGATGAATTCTGAACTTCTCGAAGGAGCATCGGAGTTCATACGGGGTGAAGAGTCGAACAGGACAAAAAGAGAACTTTACGATACACAAAGGGAAAAGTCCACAAGACTCCGAACCCCTCATCATCAAAAAAGCTGAGGGTCGCTGATAGGCTGACCTATTCCAGGACCACACCTTTGGCGAACCGAGTAGTCTTCCCGGGCAATAATATCGGGAACCGACCCCCACGAACAAGGAGCCATCCTGATGCCGACTTTACACTTCTCAATGCAACAAGGAGAGAAATTTTATTCCAAATATAACATCTGTGCCTCTTGGAACCATCCCCTCGAATGGTGTCGGCCCCAGACAAAAGAGACCGGGCAAAATACTGCGCTTTTCATGGTCAACACGGCCATGATACCGAAGCATGCAACCACCTAAAGGTGGAAATCGAGAAGGCCATACAGGAAGGACATTTGCAACAGTTCATTTGCCGAACTGCGGTGGAGTTCCAAAGGAACACTGCTAATCAGAGAAATGCCGGCGCAACCCCGCTAGCCACCTCGTCAACCTAACCGAGGCGGTCAAAACAATAATAATCTCCGGGTAAATCAAGACGAGCAGATCCGGATCGTCGGGGTGATAAATATAATTATCGGAGGACCGGCTACCGGGGACTCAAATAATGCTCGGAAAAAATATGCCCGAAGCATTCCCTCAGGCGAGGATCGGGAGAAGCGTATTGAAACATTTATGTCCCTCGGATACACCTCCGAAGACCCCGTTCCCAACCAAATGCCACACAACGATCCTGTGGTAATTTACGTAAACGTGGCCGGATACAAAATACACTGCGTGTTCGTCGACACTGGAAGTTCGGCAGACATAATCTTTTGGGATGCTTGGATCAAAATGCATATGGATAAATCTTTGATAAAACCTTTCATGACCCCACTGGTTGGCTTTACCGGAGACTAGGTAGTGCTCGAGGGGCAAATAATGCTCCCATTGTGTCTTGGAGCTCCCCCGAGGCATAGAATTGAGATGACCTAACTTTGTCATCGTCAAAAGGGACAGCTCTTATAATATGATCTTGGGCCGACCCACGCAATACACTTACAGAATCCTTCCCTCTATGTTCTATATCTGGATAAAATTCATGTTGAGGGATGGATCTGATAGAGTAGTAATTGGCAGCCAATCAGGAGGCCCGAGCCTGTTATATGATGTCCTTGCGGTCCCAATCGCAAACGATATCAATTACTGACAAGGCTTATTTGGAAACCTTTGATACCTCATCCACCTGGGATGGTATTGAAGAACCTTTGACAATTCAGCTTGAAGAAGAAGAGAAGGTGCAGCCCTGACGCGGAGCTACTGAAATCCCTGAACCTCCAGAGTCCAAGGAGAAGGGAAAAGCAAAAGTTGAACCCCAAGACGAGGTTCAAATAGAGGAGGTGTCATTAGATCCGAGCCTCCCTGATTGAAAAATCAAGATCTGTGCTACCCTCCTAGCAGAGTTTAAAGGGCTTCTCTTCAGGCTATTAGCCGAATACAAGGACGTATTATACACGCTCGCCTGGACCGTTGAGGACATGCCATGAATCCCTCGAGAAAATTTTGAGTATAAACTCGAAGTGGATCCGGCATGTAAACCAGTGAAGCAAAGGAAGCGTCTCTTCGGTCCGGAGCGCAGTTTGATAATCGAGGCTGAGGTGGATAAACTCTTAATGGCCAGATTAATTAGAGAAGTATTGTATCCCACCTGACTTTGTAATCCAATTCTTGTAACAAAACCAGATTCTTCTTGGCGAATGTGCCAAGATTTTACTGACCTTAATAAAGCCTGTCCAAAAGACAGTTATCCGTACCCCCGGATCGATACTGTTGTAGATTCATTTGTTAGATTTTATATTCTACATTTTTTAGATGCATTCAAGGGCTACCATCAAATATATATGGCTAGAGAAGATGAAGAGAAAATCTCTTTCATCACTGACCGAGGCACATATTGTCTCTTACCATGCCCTTCGGACTCAAAAACACTGGAGCCACATATCAACGTCTTGTCAATAAAACCTTCAAATCCCATATAGGACGAAATATGGAGGTATATATTGACGACATGGTAGTTAAGAGCCAAATCTATGAAGAAACCTTGGAAGACCTAAGGGAGACAGTCGAGACATTAAGATCCATCTAAATGAGTTTGAATCCCAAAAAAATGTACATTTGGGGTCCCCTCAGGAAATTTCTTGGGATTCATCATCTCTCACCGGAGAATCGAGGTGAACCCTGAAAAGGTGCAAGCCATATTGATATGAAAACTCCCACCTCGGTGAAGGAGGTTCAAAGACTAACCGGTAGAATGGCGGCCCTAAATCGATTCTTATCCAAATCAGCAGAAAGGGGCTTGCCATTCTTCCGAGTCATAAAGAAAACTGAGGGCTTTCAATGGATCGAAGAAGCTTGTAAAGCCTTTGAAGAGTTTAAAGAATACTTGGGCACCTTACCGAAGCTCGCTTCTTCACAAAAAAGAGAACTGCTATACTTGTATATCTCGATTGTCGAACCGACAGTCAGCTCGGTTCACCTCTTGAGGCAAGACGAACAAGGTAACCAATGTCCTGTGTATTTTGTAAGTAAAGTGCTTCAAGATCCAAAGAAGAACTACACCCTCCATTGAAAAGGCAGCTTTCTCGTTGATGGTGTCTACTAGAAAGCTGTATCCTTATTGTCATGGTCACAAAATAATAATTTTGACCAACCTTCCTTTGAAAAATATCTTTCACAAACTGGATGCTTCAGGCTGAATGCTAAAGTGGTCTGTAGAGTTGTTTGAGTTTGACATAGAATTCAGGCCTCGGACCGCAATCGAAGCTCAGGCTTTGGCAGATTTCATTTCAGAAAATTGTGACATCAAGAAGATTGACCTCATCACGGTGACTGATCCTGCAAGGGAACAAGAAATAAGAGAAGATCTTCCATGGGAGCTTCATGTTGACGGACCTTCGTGTGAGTCCGGAGCCGGGGCAGGGATAATAATCCGATCTCCAGAAGGGGACTATCTTACTTATGCCCTCAGATTCGAATTCAAGGCAACCAACAACGAACCTGAGTATGAGGCCCTTATCTGTGGGATGGAAATGACCCACCAGATGGGTGCCCGAACCTTAAAGATACATTCAGATTCTCAACTAGTTGTAATCAAAGCTTGGAAAACTACGAGGCTCGAAGAGTGATTTTGAAAAGATATCTAACCGAGTCAAAAACTGGATTGGAAAATTCTAAAAAGTGGACATCATTAAGATTGCTCGAACCAGAAACACACACGCCGATACTCTGTCAAAACTAGCCTCAGCAATATACTCACATTTAACAAAAGAGATTTTGGTAGAACTGCGAGAACGCAGGTCTGTTGACTTCTCTGAAAAAGTCTCATGTGTTCAAACGGACCTCCGTTGGATGGGACCTATAATAAATTACTTGAATAACGAGATGCTTCCCGAGGATCCCGCTGAGGCTTGAAAGATCAAATACAGAGCCGCCAAGTATGACGGAATCTTGTATAAAAAAGCATACTTGTGTCCCCTACTAAGATGCTTCGCACCATCTGAAGCTAACTATGTTGTGCGAGAGGTACATGAGGGTATTTGTGGAAGCCACATCGGTCCTCGAAGTTTAACTCGCAAAGTCTTGCTGACTGGGTACTACTGGCCAACTCTACATTCCGATGCAAACACTTTGGTGCGGGGGTGTCATCAGTGTCAAATGCACGCGTCAATACCCCGAAGACCTGGCTCGGATATGGTTCCTATTCAAAGGCCATGGCCATTTGCTCAGTGGGGAATCGACATCTTAGACCTACTTCCCAGAGGATTTAGCAAACTTGAGTTCTGAATAGTTACCGTTGACTATTTCACCAAATGGATTGAGGCTGAACCTTTGGCTACAATTTCGGGAAAGGCGATAGAAAAGTTCTTTTGGAAAAACATTGTTTGTCGATTCAGTATCCCTGCTGTGTGCGTTTCTGATAATGGGAAGCAATTTGAAGGAGAACCTTTCAAGAGCTTCTACGCTAACCTCGGAATTAAACAACACTTCACCTCGGTCGCCCACCCGCAAGCAAATAGACAGATTGAAGTGTGCAACCGAACCCTTTTGAGAGGACTCAAGACCCGACTTGAAAAAGCCAAGGGTTCTTGGGTTGAGGAGTTGCCTAGTGTCTTACGGGCATACAGGACCACACCTCGAATGGCTAATAGAAATACTCCATTTAGTTTGGCCTACGGGTCCGAGGCTGTTATCCCTGCGGAGATTGGGCTACCTTCGACTTGAGTATCCTTGTATGATTTGGAATCCAATCATGAGGCCCTGTGAGCTAACTTAGATTTACTTGAGGAGAAAAGATTGGATGCATCCATCCGGGAAGCCAAGTACAAGCAAGTCATGGCTAAGCACTACAACGCCAGGGTCAGGCATCGGTATCTGCGGCTAGGAGACTTGGTACTTCAGAAAAATGAAGCAAGCCGTGTAGATGGGACTAAGAAGTTAGATTCAAATTGGGAAGGACCCTATCGTGTAATAGATGCTCACACCTCGGGCTATTACAAGTTGGTTGATATGAGAGGGAAGATCTTGTTCCTAGAATGTGGAACATTGTAAATTTGAAGAAATATTATCAAGGAATATAATGAAGGTCCCTTTTCAAATGTCAGATGTTCGAACTACTCCAACTCTAAGAGTTTCGGATCCAGTTGAAAAAAAAGCAAATGATTAAGGGTCGAGGCTTAGCAGTCCCCCTTAAGGGCCGAAGCTTAGTAGCTCCCCAAGCAAAAACAAAGCGGCGCCAACCCTCAGAGGTTTGGACAAGCCACTATCAGATGTACGAACTGCTCCAACTCCAAGAGTTTCGGATCCAGTTGAACAAAAAAGTAAATGATTGAGGGCTGAGGCTTAGCACTCCCCCCTCAAGGGCCGAGGCTTAGTAGCCCCCAAGCAAAAAAACAAAGCCGCGCCAACCCTCAGAGGTTCAGACAAGCCACTGTCAGATGTTCGAACTACTCCAACTCTAAGAATTTTGGATCCAGTTAAACAAAAAAGCAAATGATTGAGGACCGAGACTTAGCAGTCCCCCCTCAAGGGCCGAGGCTCAATAGCCCCCCAAGCAAAAACAAAGCCGCGCCAACCTCAGAGGTTCGGACAAGACACTGTCAGATGTTCGAACTGCTCCAACTCTGATAGAGTTTCGGATCTTTTGAATTTGAAAGGGGCTGATTGAGGGCCTTGAGGCCAGACAGTTTCCCCGCAAGGGTAGAAACTAAGCAGCCCCCTCCAAGCACAATGAGATTGAAGATGATCCTATCCTCAAAAAGGCTTGATTGCCTTGTCTAAACAAAACATCATCTTTTGAAATTTAGAGAGTATGACTCAAATTAAATGGCTAAGGCAAACATAAGGAGCCAAGCTTAATCCTTTTGCCTCAGCTCGGAAGGGTCTAAACAAAGCCTAAATTCAAAAATGAAAAGGAACCTTAGACAATTTTTTATGTTGGAATTCTTAAGTGTTGAAAGTTTGTTAACTGCTTATATCACAAAACTTCTATTTTAAATGCAGGAAATAAAGAAAGTGAAAAGCGAGAAAAAGGCCAGATGCAAAAAAGAAAAAAAAAGAAAAGCCAGTAAAAGGCCATTCGCAAAGCAAGCCCAGGTTCATACCAAGAAAACAAAAGTTACCAAAACTTAGCAATTTCATTTAAAAAGACTTAACTATTACAAAAGAAGTACCTAACTGTTTACAAAAGGGAGTTCCTAATTATTACAACAAAATCACATCAGTCTGAGCACTAGAAGTGGAAGGCTCGGCAATGGAGGTGGAAGCCTGGTTCGCGGGCTCAGACTCTGCCTCGGGGTTCAGACCTTGGATCAGCAGAGTCGTTCTAGAATTTCCCGGAATTGAAGTAGGGGCTTTGAATTGAGGTTGTAGGCCGTTGATGACCTCCTCGGTGATGGAAGCATCGTACGGCAGCCCCTCATACAAGTCAGGGTTCTTCACCAAGTGGTCACAGGCTAGTGTGAACCCCATGAAGAAGACCTTCTTCGTAAATTCCTTCAGCATTTCATCTGCTTCAGCCGAGGCCACAAATTGATTCCTACCCTCGATCCGCAACTCACTTCACCTCCCGAGAGGCAAACTTTGCCTCGGACATCAGAGTTTCTTCTTGAAGTTGAAAGACCCTTTGCTCTACATCTGCGATCTTCTTGTCCCGATCGCCAATATCCACCTCAAGATAAGGCCCCAAGTCCAGCTCGGATTGCCGAAGCTTGTACCTTATACTCAGTCAGTTCGGCCTTCCACTCGTCATATTTTTTGCCCGCCTCGATATTACATTTCAACTCGTTGGCCTTAACAGCCTCCTGTCTCTTGACCCATGCTGGATTTCGCATGGGCCAACTCTTGTTTCAAAGAGTTAAAGGCAGAGTTGAAGGAAGCCTCCTGATCTGCCAAGGCGGGTAAAATTGTGATGGCCTGCAAAAGAGATTGGATGAAATCCGAGGTGCAAAGATGAAATCCGAAGTAAAAGAAATGGGATTTCACGAAGGGTTAGATAGACTTACGTTCATCAGGCTGACGTGAAGTTCGTCCAGCCTCTGTTGAGGGGTGAGCCTTTTGACATAGGCCACGTCCCTCGAGGCAAAGCCGCTATTTTGGCCTGTTCCCGAGCCACGTTCAGAAATTAGGCCCGATAATTAACATCGATCGGTGGGATGGGTCAGAGATCAGAGCTCCCCGAGGTAGAAGAAACTGGAAGAGGGTCAACAGACAGCCGATCCCAGGGCACATCCTGTGACCCTGCAGATTTTCTCTCCTCCTCGGGAGTGTATTTTCTATCACCTGAAAAATTTAAGTGTTAATTCATGATACTGAAGAAAGATTAAGGAAAGGGAACAAATGAGGTCCGACTGTACTTACCATAAGAAGTGATGAGTTGTTTGGATAGGGGGTGTTGCCTGAGCCAGTCCCTGGGGTCCGAACCCTCGCTACTGGAATCATGGATATCCATGCGACGACGAGGAAGAGAGGGTCATATACACATCTAGATGTGTATAAGAGGCCAGCAGCCTCCCTAGTCCTCTTCCTTGTAACCCGAGTTGGCTTGGGTTCGGTGGGCTGAAGAGCCAGAGTAACTTCCCCGGCTTGCCTTCTCTCCGGTGAACTGGCCGCCTCAGTTTGATTCAAGGGTGCAGAGGTTGAAGATGTAGCTTCGGTACTCCCTGATGGGGTGTTGATGGGGGCGGATGAGGATCCGCTTGCTGATGAAGAGGGTTGGCTTGAAGTGCCCGCACCGGTGGCAGGTGGTACACCAGCCTCCTGAGGAATGCTTCGAGCTCTACAGAAGATGAAAGGTTAGAAAAACAATATAAAAAAAAAGAGAGAGAAAAGTAAGAGATAAGCAGGAAATGGTGATAGTGACCTTGTTGAGGGTCGTAGCTCGAGTGGATATCGTGGGTAGAAAATAGTCTTGCCCAGGCCAAAATATTGTTCGATAGGATGACAGGTTGGTTATTAAAGTTTATTCGGAGGTTGGATTCGACGAGCTTCCTGGCCTGGAGGGAGTCCGGAGGAGAGGCATTTTTGGTTTTTAGGTTTTCTTTTATAAGGTTCCATGGACCCCAGGGCATTGGAGGGTTGAGGTATCGGACGAAGAAAAATGACTTATATTTTCAATCATGAATAGATGATGGGTTACCCGAAGTGCGTAGTTTGTCTGCAGTTCGGGGGGAGATGTAAAAGAATCCCTTTGTAGGGGATAATTTCAGCATCATCCTAAATGCTGTCTAAGGAGAGATCTACATGTCGTGTAATCTACATAAGAAGGTGAAGCCACATGACCCGAAGTCCGTTTGGGGTCAGTTGGGATATGCTGATATCCCAGTGGTTCGACAGGTTGACGAGGAGAGGGGCTATGAGGAGCCTCAGCCTTACCTCGAGTTGTTCCTGGTAGACTGTTAGGTAACCAGGTGGGGGCAAATGGCCTCGGTCCTCCGGGGTCGGGAGTTTAATGTGCACGTTCTTGGAAAAACGGCACCGATCCCTAAGGATTTTGATATCCTCGAGGTCAAAGGAGTTTGATATACTTTGGGTTTGAAGGTTAGGGTGGTCGTTTTGTGGAGGTTCGTTAAAGAACGGATCGGCAGGAAAGTTTAATGGCACTGCTGCCAGAAGCGCTTCGTGCGAAAGGATTTAGCATCCTGTCAACGGCGTTTACCGGGGAAGGAGGAACTGGCGTGCTAATAAGAGAAGTGGGAGTGAACGTACACATCTAGATGTGTATAAGAGGGCGTGTGGGAGTTTTTAGAAAAAGCTCCTAGTGGTGTTCGATAGTGGCGAAGAGCGACGGTTATGAAATAGGCAACGGTGAAACGGCAGAGGGCGAAGGAAGAGAAGCTATGTAAATCTCTAGGGGATGAGAGTAAAAGAGATAGGGAGTGTAATATGTAAGTCCCTGGGGGATGAGAGTAAAAAAAAGAGAGGCTGTAAGTATAGGAAAATAGAGTAAAGGTGAGTAAGAAGAAGGAAAAAGATTTGGGGGTGAATAGGGGTATAAATAGGTGAGTTTTCTTCCAAAATGTTCTGTGTTTCTGGGGGGAAGAATTGACGGTTTCGAAATGTAAAATGGCGTTTAGGCGGGAAAGGCGAGGCGTTATGGCTGAAAAGCGAGGAGTTATGGCTTGATAAACGGGATATGTGCGTAAAAATCAAGACGTGGGGCCGGCGTTACGGTACGTAAAACGAGGCATTTTTGCAGCAAAATTGGGGCTAATAATACAGGGCAATAAATGCGAGTTCAGTGCATGGGGACTCAACGAAAATGTCACCCTTGGGAGTTAATGCTGCAGTTTTGACCCGCCGAGGAGCTGAGGGTCGTATGACCTCGGGTCGGCAATGGATTACGAAGGTGCTCCAAAGGTTTCCACCTCGACTCGGTATAAAAGTCCTGGTTGTCATTGGTTGGGGACTATGAACAGTCGTTGTCGGCTCGGCCCCAATCCGTGAGGTCGGCACCAAGCCGAGGGGACTAATGATGATGTGAATTAGCGATACATAACATACTACCCAGATTGTTCTAGGAGTGCTTACGTGGCAACCTCATTAAGGGCAACCATGTAATTCAACTTTAGCTGGACTAACACACAGATAGCCTTATGTCTCCTTATGTAATTCTATAAATAAGGGGTTGGGCTGCAACTAAAAAGGATAAATCGAGATCGAAATTCAGATAACTAAACACACTTCTGACACTCGACTCTTCCACTTTTTCTCTCCTCCTAGAGTCTAATTCTAGCTTCTTCAACGATGATGAATGAAGATGGTGTTTATGAGAGGGTAATTAATTGTAGCTTTTGGTTGATAAGATATTAGATCTTCTGTTATATATATATTTTATTATATTTATTATACTTGTATTATATTATACAATAGAGTAACATTTGTCTTTCATTTAATTTTTTTTTATATTAAAAATAATCGTCACTTATCACACGATATAAAAATAATATAACAAAAAATCTAAAACTGATCAAAAGACTACGGGCCTCGGGTGGTTATTTTTATAAATAAAAATTAAAAAATTGGGATTTTGATAAATATATTAAAAAATAAGTTAAATTCTTTATTGTTTGAGACAATAAAACTACATTGAAATGGTTTCTCACTTTGGAGGACGTATTTGAGATTTTTAATTTGATATTTTATATCGTAGCGGGGGGATCAACAAATTAAAACTTTTTAACGTTAGACTATTATACTCAAAAAAAGTTTTCAATTTGGACTTTGGACAGTTAAATTGAAATTTTTTTGGATTAATTTTATTTAACATTTAGTATTATTATTACTTTAATTTGTAATATTATTTTTTAAATATTTAAATCCCTAAACTAATTATTTCATTCTAAAATAATATTTTTACCTTCAAATTATATTTGTGACAAATTTTTTCATGAAACAAAAAATATCTTATTTTGTTTCCATAAATACAATTTGATAAAAATTGAAATATGATAATAAATAATAAAAAATTATTAAATTATTTCAACAAAATTAGATAAAAAAAAAAAGAAGAAGAAGAAGATGAGAAAATCAAAGTACACGATAATAAATAAAGAGTTGAATTTAAGTACATAAAAAATACCAACGTTAGAATTATAGTAACGGTGAGCTATCGGGGTATTTTTTGGACCAATACCATGGCGGATAACGGGCAGTTCAACGGAAAGAGTAATTACTCTTTCCTCGTTCTGATGATGAAGAGGCGGTATCTCCATCTGGAAAGAAGGCCAAACTGGAAGAAATTGAAGACCCCGTTAAGCTGAGGGAAGAAAATTTGAATCCCTATTACTCTTCAGATGAAGAAGGTGTAGACAAGGATCCAGAGATATGGCATAAATATTTTCAACAGATTAATGAGAGCGATGTGCGTCCTTTGTTCCTAAATAATAATTATTTATAATTTTCTTTTGCGGGTTGTATGATATCTTTCTATTATGTCAGGGCTTTGATATTTATGATTTTCCTGGAGCATGTTTGGAAGCTCCAATTACCCCATTAACGGGGTTTGAAAATTATCCTAAAACTCTTCAAGGGCTTATTGAGGAGGCAACTGCTGCAATCAATGATTTTAATAAAAACGAAGTAAGCAGTATTCTTCTAGTAGTAATTCTTCTTTTTTTTTTTTTTTTTATGGATTGAATTGTAATATATATATATATATTTATATATATTTTTTTCAATTTAGGCGAGACAAATTACAAGGTTGTGAAGGTTGAGAAGGCAAACTCTCAACTTTGGGGCGTTGGATTCAATACTTATGTCACTTTTCAAGCCCAAGATACTGATTCTGATGCTGATACTGATAGCATCATGACTACCTTTCAAGCACTAGTTTGGATTGGACCGGCTGAGCCTGTAGTGAAATTCTGCAGGCTCAAATCAAATAATGTAACCTAATTTATGCTACTTAGGTTATAGGTTTACTGGTTCTTATATTGGATTTAGTTTGTTTTTTCTGTTAAACACTGATTTGGATCATGTAAGATTTATAATTATATGCCTATATTTAGAGTTTGTAACCAAGTGCTTTTAATTGCCTTTGGTTTTGTTTGACATCAGTGTGCATCAGTTGATCTTGCCTCTCCTCCTTTCTGATAATTGCTTTGAGAATGTTGAAATTTTCAAGATAATGTTGTTCTTGAATCGGATCTACCATGATGATCTGAAAAAAAAGTTATGATAAGTGATAAAATTTTTCTGACGTTTTCTTCATGTGGAACTTTAAACAATTTTGTTGATCATCAAAAAAGCTTTTACTCGAAGGCTTATATCAGGATTCCCAAATTAAGCAACAGGAAAATAAACGGAAAACAGAATATCTACATCCTATTGATTAACGTCTTTGTGATAATAGCACTAACAACACCTTGAGCAGAAGCAGGAATATGCTTGCAAGTAGCTTGATTTCTAGCCTACCAGATCTGATAAACAATAGCTGTAGTTATCAAGCTTTTCAATTTCCTCTTCAGCCTGTGTTTTGTAGTTAATTTCCTATTGCATAGCAACCAAAACATAGAAGGAAAATCTTGGTACAACACCTTTCCCTAGACCAAGTTCTCCATTCAACTAAATTCTCAGGAGGTTTGGTAGTCTTCACTTCTGATTTAACAGTAAAGGTAACAGATTTACTAGCCTGCCAAAAAATTTGATCCATGGTTTCAGGGAAAGGAACGAAAAGCTCTGGAGTTTCCCTTTTGTTACCAGCCAAACTTCAGAGCTAAATTTCCTTTATCTAGGGTATTTCCATCTGCCTTCATGAATAAAAATAGCATTAATAGAATGTGTAACGTTGCATGGCTTGGTAAACTTTAATGAAGAATACCTATCTGGAGAAGCTCCTTAAATGAGACCTACACTTCTTCCAAAAATTTGGAACTTGGGGCAACATTCAATGGCCTGAATTAGGGAGTGCACTTAGATGAACTATATCTGCATTTTGTGGCGTGTCCAGCACTATGCAATATCTCACTCTTAAGTAATATGTATGCTTAAGTGTTCCCCCCGCAATTTTACCTGTTATTTTATAGTTAATTGCATCTTCTTTGGGTAATTTTACAACCCCTTTTTGAGTGAAACCATATCATATATTTTGCAGGTTTCTCCCACTAAAGTACAAACCTTCAAAGCATGTGATATAGTTCACTCAATAGGATGATAAAATTTTCCTATATTTTATTGAATTAATCTTATCTACACTGTTACCGGATGTAGAATTTTTTTTTTACACAAGTAAGTTTGAATGCATGCCAAGTCATTAGTGTTTAAATTTCTAATATTAATTTTACACATGCAGCATGTATCGAATGTTGCTTGTGTAAAAATTTCTAGAACTATTCTTGTTGCGGACCTATCCTTCGACGCTGCCAAACCTCATCAACATTCTGCCCCATTTTCAGTAATCCAAAATTCTAACACACCTATGGGGCTCGACACGGTCCACCAATACCCCCCACAAATGAATTGGGACACACATTTTTCTTCTTCCTCGACTGAAGCTAGGGACACTTGCTATGAAACTCTGAGCAAACCCACAGCTACTAGACTCAAGGTTAAGGCCGGAAGGCATTCCCAAGTTCCGTAATTTCATCATCAGCCTCGCCCAGGTATATAAATTTTATCATTCTTTTAGAAAAAGAAATTATTCTACTATTTATTATGTAGTTTGGGTTATTATTATTATTTTTATTTTTTAAATAATGCTGTGTTACTTGAACCAAATTCTGGATATTTTTTTATGGATTTTTGGTGTTGATGTCTTTTCAGTTGTAGCATTTTTGAAGAGGGCTAGGATTCAGTTTTGAACTTTGCTAGTGACAAAAATGTAGAACAGTGAGAATAATAGGCTTCATGATTTGTATTTAAAACCAATCATAATTTCGCAAAATCAAGATAGTTCTAGAATAGGCCACTAATTACAATGGGCTTTACAAGATCTTATGCCCACCTTCTGTAGGAATATTTTGTCTCGGGATACTTGTCACTAGTTCTCAGACTCATAAATATTACCATGTCAGGGTACACGTGCTTAACATTCGGTTGGTGAAATAAAAAATTAGTACATGAGGTGGGACAGAAGATCCGGAGTGGATGAGATAGTATGGAATTATGGATCAAGCAATGTAAGTTGTTGAGATATGAATACAACTAGAGAAGATTGCTCATAAGTCATAAATTAGCTTTGCTGGAATTACAGCTATAACTTTTGGAAGCTATCAATAACGTTATGTTCTTGAGTGTTTTTTTTTTTTTTTTGGTTTTTGGTGCGTGGTGTTTAAACTTGGGATTCGGAAGTTGCAATCTTCTCTGCGTAATACTACTATTTTCTTCACAAGTCTATAGTTGTTTGAAAACAATTATTGTTCATAACTATTTTTATGCTTGTGTAGTTTTTTATTACAATAGGCAAGGTATTCAGATGTATAAGCTAGTTAAATGTTTTCTTCTAGAATTGTATTATATCTTTGGCTCATGTCTAGCTCTGGATCAACTTAGGTAAGATTTTCAAATGCATATGCTAGTGGGATTCCGATTGGCTTCTTATTCATTTTTGGCATGTGCTTCAGCAAGTGAAGTATTTCGTGCTTGTTTTCCACTCACATTAACTATTAAATGCAGGGAAACCATTGGATAGCAACACTAATGCAAAGACGCATATATGGTTATGCAACTGAAGATGAAATTCGACCACTGAATGACGAGAAAGCTGTTCAAGCAGATGTAGACCATACCTCCTTGCACATCTATTATAGGAGAATTAATTGTCTTCTTGGTAGGTTTTGTAGACCAACTTGAATTTTCTTTAGCTGCAGGAATAGTGCATAAGATTGCTCATTTTCCTCGATGAACTATTTATTTCCATACATAGGAGTAGAAGAGTTTGATCACTAATTTTACAACTCAAGCTCTTCTGTACGCATATTATTACCTGTTGATGTTAATGTTGCAGAAAAAGGTTGTTATCACTTAGGTAGCAGTATGAGGCTCAGTAAGGATCCATGTTTTAATGCTTTACTATTCATCAAATGTTTAAAGTATTATTCACATTATAATGTTTTCTCTGTTTCTTGATGCCTTATCTTGCTGGATATAGATCCAATGTTTCTTCCCTGTTTTCCACCACTGCTGCTTAGCTTGAATATCATGTCATGCCAAGTGATTTCAAGATTTGGTCTGGAATGTTTGCTTCCTTGCTCAGAAGTACCTGAAGTCTTAGAGTCTCTGTATTCACAACTTATTGCATATTCTCTTCATTTGACACCCAGAAAAACATTTTGCAAAGACCTTGGACATCCTTTCATCTTCTGTATGCTTTTCATTTAATTACTTGAAGGGAGATAATGAAGGTATGGATCTTTTATAACTTTGCAGTATCTCGCCTCCTTACAAGATAGAGCATTGACTTCCTGATTGGTTATGCCAAAGTGAGAGGATTGGTAATATCCTTCCATATTCTTGATCAATGGATCGAACACCTTTATTTCATGCTCTAATTTGTTTCAAGTTTTAAGCAGACATGATATACAGCTGACTATAGTTTGGGATTGTCTAGACTCCTGAGTAGGATCATTATGACAGAAAACTACCTTCTTTTTTGTATTTCTACTCAACACCGGAGAGTTTACTTTGGTAATTGTACATAATTCAGAAAAAAAAAAACATAATATTACATGGAAATTCTAATTTGATGGCATTTTACCCTTCATATTCCTAATTCATGGTTAGGTTGCTGGAGCTGCTCTGATATTTGAGGGTGCAAAGAAGTTCTTGTCAGAAAGCTAAGAAGGAGGAGCTTCACAGACGGGAAGTGTAGGTAAATATTGATTGAGTATTCATTTCTCTCCCAGCCCTTTTTGGCATTCAAGTATGCCATGGGTATCATCTAAGTATTTTCCTTTGATAAGTCCCCATTTCTAATTTGAGTACCACGTTAATGCTATCTTCAGAACATGTTTAAGATAGTTCCTTCTATTGCTAGTATGACTGGATGCAAATGCATGAATTTCTAGGTATTTGTAAAGAAAACTTTACAGTCAAATTAGTTTGTATAGCAGTAAATCAGTTTTGTTGTTCTTTTACTTCTCTTTCGTTCCATATGTTGGGAAGACAACTATATCTTCTGTTTGTTTTTCCCTTATCCATAGCAGTTTTAATTTGCCATGCTATCTGAATATACCTGTGTAAGCCCTTTGAACTACATATTAAATCTTTGACAAAAAGCATGTGCATATGTTTCATTCTCGGGCGGTCCTCAATAACCCTTAGATTTTTTTTCCTCTTCTTGTTCTTCTTATTACGAACACTTGATCATGTTGCTGGCTTTTAAAGCATCTTTCTGGATTGCATTTAAAATACTTGGAAACTCCCTCCATCTTGATGTGCTTGTCGATTTTTGGAAGTCGTGACTTTTTTTTTTTCAAGAGTAGCGACAAATGACTTTGGATCTCTTTTCTATCCTTGTATGATTTACTCTTCACGTGGACTCTAGAAAGGAATTTGTGGCCAAAATGTGTTCACCTTTAAACATCCTGAACTCCAGAAAAAGAATGTTGGGTCACGATGTGTTTTTTACATTAGAACATCCATAGCTTCTATGGGTTTTACACACTCCAAAAATATGACTTCATGCATGTGACGACCGCTCTATTAACAAATTTTGGTACTTTGTCAAATATAAATGTAGACCCACAATGACAACATATAGTCTTTATTAAATATGTGAATGAGGGGTTAAAAATGGAAAGGAAATGAAAAGTTGTTTGCCATTTTCCAAGCGAAGTGATAATATATTGGGAAAGACCAAAAAAGAAAGTATAATGGGACAAAAGGAGTAATTTTACTCAATTATGCAAGGAGTTTTCCTAGATGCTAGAGAATTGTTTTTAGTAGTGTAATCTGCAGTCACACTGTACATGTAGAATAACACCCTAGCCATTTCAGGAAGCAGAAACTAGTAATTTTTACTGCCTTAGCGTTCTGTGCTTGGTACTTGTGTAGGCATTTCATTCTTCTGAATTTCAGTGGCTTACATCCTCTTCATTGTGGAGAATAATATACGGGTAGATGTATCTATATGGTTGTAGTTGATCTGGATGTGTTAGAGAACAGAAACAAGCTTCCTTTTACATAAATAGTTTATGAAGCTTTAGGGCTATTCTTGTCCAGTGCTTTTAGCAGTTTCCAGATGTAACTCTCAAAACCGTGGTTCAAGCTTCTCAAAAGATTATTGGATGTGTCATGGTTTTCAGGAAATGAGGCAACGAATGAAGAGTCCTAGAACTGGCAATAGAGGTAGAACTTGTAAAAAGCAAGCTGCAGAAGCTTGAACAGCTAGCGCAAAAATATGGACTTGCTGGTGTTTTTGGCTTTAGACATATGCTCATGCAGACGAAAGCAAGTCAACAGCATCAAATTGATATCTTATGTTATCTGATAGCGAACAATGCATTTTATTTCTGATTCATAAGGCTGTAAAGGCCTGCTCAAGTAAGACTCTTGGCCTCTAATTGGCTCCTCAGCAAACAGTTTTGTTGATTACTTGTTGCATTTGTAAATTCACTAGCTGAAATGAGACTGACTTGCACTATTGAAAATAAGGTGAAAGAGCAAGTCATCATGCAGTTGATAAAGATCTCTAGCATTGCAAAAGAGATCATTTGAGGCAACCAGAACAGGAAGAGGAGAGACATTCTGCTTGTTTTGTTCGGAGAATCTACTGATGAGAGTTCCTCAACTGGGCAGCAATAATTTTCTTGGTACTCATATTTTCTGCTAGTGATTTAGAAAAATGAATTCTTAATAGATCTAGTTTCCATTTTCATATTCGATCGCTGCTGAAAATTGAGTGTTATTTCTCTTTTCTTTAGTTCATTATCATCCTTGTACCCGTATTCAAGACTGACTTTTAACTCCCTATCATTGGATGCTACAATGGTGAAACAGGTTTTTCTTCGTTTAGTTATTTTAAGATAAATTCCAATTCAGGCAGTAGGGAAAAAACGTGTCCAGAGTTCAGATGCTCCTTCCCTTCAAAAGACATCAAACATCGAGTATATAATGGTTGATGGATGGGACAAGACTTGCCGGCAGAAATATTAGCAGTAGATGGTTGTGGGTTTTGTGCTCTATGCGTTTCTTGCCCCGGTCATCTTCTCTTTCCCACAGGTAAAACGGCTTTTTTTAAAGGGTAAATTACCATAAATTTTTATGTGGTATAGCTTTTTAACTTATAACTCGTATATGTTTTGAAAATATACCTTAATCCCCATGTCCTTTAGGCCAAAAGGCCAAATAGGTAACATGGATGGAAATCATCCAAACTAACAAAATTTGTTGAAATTACTTTTGTATCCCTTATGTCCTTTAGGCCAAAAGGCCAAAAGGTAACATGGATGGAAATCATCCAAACTAACAAAATTTGTTGAAATTACTTTTGTGTCCCTTATCTTTCTCCTCCATTGCTACCACCCCACCTTAACCACCACCCGTGCAAGCACAACTCCACAGCCAACCACCAAAAATCAACTAACACCAAAACACTAATCAAACAATAATCAAAACAACATTCACTATAACAAAAAAACAACAATCACTGTAACAAAAGAACAACAATCAAAACAATATCCATCACCAAAAATCAATTGCAAACCGAAAAACAATGAAAAAAAAAAAAAGAAGCAACAAAACTCCCTCCACCAATGATCATAGCAATTATTGTGGAGGGAAGAGGAAAGGGCTAGGGAAGGAAGAGATCGGGGAGAAGGGAGAGTAGCATGAAGCAGCAGGGAAGATAGAGATGGGAGTGGAAGGGAAGGATGGGTGACGAAAGAAGGACAAGATCTAGAAGAATGGAAAAGGAAGAAGCGGTTGGGGGAGGGGTTGTAGGGAAGAGAGGTGGGGTGGGGTTGCGAGAAAGAGAGGGAGGGGGTGGATGACGGAAGAAACAAGGATGGGCTGGGGTGGGGTAGGGTGGAGTTGGGTTATGGGAAGGAAGGGAAGGAGGAGGATGAGAAGGGAAAAGAGAGAAGATTGGGGAGAGAATAATGACACAGAAAGATGGGGGGTATAGAAGGAGGAGGAGGAGAGAAGATTGGGTTTGCCGGGCCTGGGGGTTAAGGGAGGAGAAAGGTTGGTGGTGGTGAGAGAGAAGACGTATTTTTGTTGAAAATTAAAAATATAGGGGGTGTTCATAAAATGTAATATTTTTATTCAAAAATGATAAACACTCTCATAAATTGCGAGTCTATTTTAAACTCCGTTAAATTGAACATTTTTTGTTACTTTATCATTGAATCAATCCAAATGGGTCTTTAAGGTATATTTTTGAAACACATAGGGGTTATGGGTCATATGGACATATCACATGGGAGGTTTATGGTAATTTACCCTTTTTTAAAAGGATGGATCTAGCTTCTTCCTATAACATTTAGGCCCTAAAAAAAAATAATAATCGAGGCTTCTTCAGTACGTCTGGCAAATTATGGATGCACAATGTGTTTATGATGTGTGTCATCAATTTGTCTCAACTAAAAATGACAGCAAAAAGTTTGGAGTGGGAGACCTGAAGTATGGGTTCTCGTTTTCTTATGATGTGCCTAGTTTAAATTTCCAAAACAATTACTGCTTTAATTCATTATCTTTTTCTTGTTTACTCTTATGACATCTTTAGTTTTTAGTAATCTCTTATTTGGATCCATGTAGTTTATTTGAGAGTTTTTAATTAGATCTTGGGTTTATAAAGTTAAAAATGAGTTTAAATTATATTAAATTAAGACTTAATTATCCATTTGTTTGACTTTCATACCACATTAATTAGATCAAGAGTAGTTAATTGATTTATTTTATTTAGTTTCATTATTTATTTAAAATTCTTTTAACTTATGTAAGCTCTTATGAGGCATATGATATTTAATTTTATTTTTTCTTTTCTCCATCTTGTATATCTTAAAAAAAAAGAAAATTTTCTTACAAGTTAGTAACTTGATTGATATATCGTTCTTATTATCTAAGATGCACTTAGTAATCATGTGTGATAAGATACTTAATTATTGCTTATAATACTTAATTAATGAAATACTCTGGTGATTCAAAATTAATATTTTTTTATTGCAATGTGTTATGCATACAAGTTTTAAATTTTGTTATTGGTTAGTTAAATGCATATTACTTGCATTTTTTATATTATATTAACTCAACTTTTGGATTTAAAATCATAAGAATGGAAATCAAACGGAATATAAAACTTGAATTAAAATCTCGACGATTCTTTTCTCAATTGAGCTCTCGAATTTAAATATCTTATTTTCGAAATACTACGAGTCATCAAGGTAAAATTAATTGTGATACATTGATTAATTACAAACTATAATTTTACATATCTTTAAATAATTTATTTTCTATATTAGATATATTTTGTAATGCAAACAACGTATATATTACTACAATATATAGTTGGTGACTAAATATAAATAAAAAATTATAATATAGACTCTAAAGGCACTGTTATAGTTTTATCATAACGATCGAGATATATAATTAACTATATATGGTGATTACCATTTCTAACTTAATTTATTTCTCAAGAGTTGTTGTAAGTTGTTTGTTTAACGTTGTTCTTGTAATCTAAACTTACCAATCATATTTTTTTGTTCACTATATATAACAACTGACATTTACCATTTACTCTTTATACCAATTATACTAAACATGTAATGTATAATGCAAACAGCGTACAGATTTCCTTGTTTTCCCTTTTGACCCCTTTACTTGTTTTTATTATATGTAATTTATTTGAAAGTTTTCAATTAGATCTTAAGATTTATAAAGTTAAAAATGAGTTTAAATCATATTAAATTAAGGCTTAATTGGTCATTTGTTAGACTTTCATACCACATTATTTGGCCACGAGTAGTTAAATTATTTAGTTTAATTTACTTTAATTAGTTTATTACTTTTTTCCTTTTAATTTACTAAGACCCACATATAATAGGGGAAATACTAGTATTAAACAAGATTGAAACTCACATGTAGCGAAATAAATTATACAATTAACAGATCTATCTGTTCACACAAATATCGAAATATGAAAAAATACTGAAAATCAGGAACAAACAAAATAAGAATCAATTTAATTAATTTAAAGGTACGCAACTTTGATTTTGTATATTTCTTTTTTACAAAAAAAAAAAGAAAAGAAAATACTCCCTTGATTCTTGCTCTTCTATATTGCGGATCTAAGGATGATGGATCTTCTCGCGACAATTTAGTGACCGGAAAAAGATTTGTCGAACACTTGTAGCGGAAACCTTGAGTAGATCTTGAGGAAAGACGTCTCTTGATCTACACAAAGGTTGAAGATTGGAACACTTGACACGAACAACTTGAAGATTAATCACTTGAAGACTTGGAACGAAGATCTTGCAGGATTTCGAGGACTTGACGGTCGAAGAACTTGCAGAGCTTCAAGGACTTGAGAGACTTGATGTATGTAGTAAATACATCTAATGCTGTCTTGTCTAAGGGAACTTTCAAGATATATACATTTCTAGTTTCCTACCCATAATGGGTTACTTGGGACTTAAGTCACCCATCAACAATTTCTTAAAGTAAAATATTGGGTTGGCCCAGGACATAGTCCAAAATACTTTAATGGACTTTAGTTAATTTAATTTAATCTACTTGATTGAACCCAAATCTAAGAAAATCAACTTATCACATCTATGAATCATTGGGCCTTGACTTGAATTTGTCATTTAAATTAATTAATCAAGACAATTATTTAACTATTGTCTTAACTAATAATAATTTAAAATTTTAACGTCTACAAATGCCCCCACTTCAAGACTCGATTGAGAACTTATTATTATTATTATTATTATTTTTAAGGAGCAAAACGAAGGCTTGATTCATGAATTCCCTTCAAAAAAAAATAAAAAATGAGCAACCCATCTTGACTTTGGAAAGAAAGATTCAAGCAACAGGCCAATTTCCTAAGGCTTTAATAACATGTGGTCCTTGTGAGGTGCATACATAGGATCAGACTCAAAGCTTGAAGTCTCGCAGGCCAGGATACAAATTTCTATACAATTGAAACTTCTTATTTAACTGTGAATGTCCTCAATCACTTGGCAAGGATAAACAAATTGGAAGTTTACTGTTTATGACCACAATCATATTTGAATTGGAATATAACTATCACTCGTCAACTCTAAAAAAAAATACTTGAATCAGGAAACTTCTAAAGTATGCTCCTTTTAGAATTGAATCCACAAACAATTACTAACATCACTACCCCGCAGGCAGCACATCAACAATAGGAAATTATCTCACACACTTTTTCTTGGCAAGCTATTCACGAGTACAAATCAGGATTCCCTTTTTATCAATTTATCTTTGAAATTGGCAACCCAATTTACCTTCCACAGGATACCTGAGTGAGCAAATTCTCCAACCAAAGAAATCTTTCTAATTGCAGTTTTGACTAACAACTTGGCAGAAAGCATTATTGTAGTTCAAGTTGGAATTCAAAACTTTGACAAACCTACCATAGGTTCCAAAATTCTAAAATTGACCCCCTCTTTTTTTGCCAAGCTTCTTAAACACCTGACTTCCAAATTCTACAATTTCCGAAGTTCCGCTACTTCCAAATTGATGATTACCCAATTCGTAACACTTTAAACTCTATTTAAAAGACAACACTCCAGCAGCAGCAGAAGCAAATAAGCAGTAACTCTATTTAGTTGACCAAACTACAGGTAAATTGCATCGCTTAATGACTTTACTTAGTAGCTTTTCTTTTCTTTTTAAATTATGAACTACATAGATGATTTGATCAATACAGTTGAGTCATCAAACATGGTGGATGCTACTAGAAATTTTGGCTTCATTTATCTTTCATGTTGCTAAAATGTCGACACCGCGTTTCTGCCTGGAAACTATTCAACGAATTACCACCAAGAACCTAAACTTTCAACCGGCGGGAGTACCAATGGTTTCTTTCCACACTACTCCTTTTTGGATTTGTGTGCTTGAAAATCCATGGTGAATTACCCCAATTTGCACAAGTTCATAATTGCCTCAATTCTAACCATGAACTAGACTTGCTCATGTCTCTGTCTTAGACTTTGACTAGAATTTTTACTTAGATTGTTCACAAAATTTGTAGTAACTATTAGTAAGTTAACCTACATGAATTGCCCATTTTGGATGCTTGAAGCACTTCGTGGATTAGCCAACCATCTACTGTTCGTCGAATTAGTGAGAGTTGACACTTGTCATTAGTTTTGACCGATTCCAGGAGAACGCTGCAACTTGTAATCGCTCCTATTAAGAACTCTAGCACCCAAAATCTTCCATAGTAGACCATTGTCGTGATTTCTAGCTACATTTCCAAGAGTCCTTACCACGTTCTAATCGCTCCAATCTGCAATTGCTACTACTGCCTTTGCACGTGCTTGTAAGGCATACTTGGCGAAGTACATTACCTTGAAGATACCTCTAACGTCCAAAATCACATTGGACCGACATTTGCACGACCATCAAGAAGCTGTTAATCAAAGTCTAATTTTCCTTTCAAACCTTTCTCTTTCTTTTTTTTTTACTCCTTGAATTATTCCAAATTGCTCTATTTGTTATCGCAGGAACTTTCAGCAACATGCAAATTACGGATAGTGAAACTCCTGAACAATGCCTCCATCTTCTTGATGGCAAGCGAGGCTCAAATGCTCATGACTTATCTCTACACACACTACCACCTGCCATAGGTGACTTGGCGATAAAGATTGATCCTTTAGATGCGTAGTCTCATCTTCCTGAGTGGTCTATCAAATCTACGAAAGTAGTGATTGGCCCTTCGTCATCTCTTACGAGCAAAGAACTGCACGTGTTGTTGTCTCATGACCATGGTGGAGAACAAAGTACCAACAAGTTTCTGCTCCCCTTTGCTCGAACCAATTCAGACAAAACTGCTTGGGATGCTCAGGCCTCTAATTTCGGCGAAACTTGTTACATAACCTGCTGTTGGGTGTGGGCCGAAGATGTCCTCTCAAGACACAAGAAGTTGCTCCTAGATGCCAAGATCTATGACGCCGTCCATGCATCTTTGTTCACATACGACTATTGCAACAACATCTTGCATGCCTTCCTTGAACTTTGGTATCACACGACGAATACTCTACATTCATATACTGGCAAATTATCCATCTCATTTTGGGACTTGTGCAAGCTTGGTCGCCTTCCAATTCAAGGCATTTTTTATGATGAAGTTGTTCCTTCAGCTGATGAACTTTGTGGTACTAGTCGAGGGGAAACCTCTTATACACATCTAGAAGTGTATAAGAGACATCTATTCTCTGCCTTTCATAAATATACAAAAAGAACGAAAGATGTTCGGATTGCTGATTGGATTCAATGTTGGTTTAAAGGCCAAAGTAGATATCAACCGCCCCCACTTAGAGCCAGTAGGCGAAGAATTTCATCAAAGCCGAGGACAACTCACAACCCGAGTGGAATCATTGATAGTGACTGTGTTCAAGATTAATGATAAAGCCAAGCAGTTCCTTGACTTGGGAGTTGACGAGACTTCGAGAGATGAAACATACCTTGCTACATTTTTGTCTTGCTGGATCTGCAAATTCCTTTTGCCACGTCGATAAAATTGACCACATCCGTCCTAGCGTATTTAAAGTGGCGAGTCTGATGGCTTGCAGACAAAAATTTTCCCTTGCTGTACTGGTGTTATCAAGCATCTACAATGTCTTAAACGAAGTTGTCCATTCTTCCAAGTTGCTGGAATCCAATGCTATTTTTCCAATCCATTATTTGTATGGATGGATAGCTCACTATTTTGATGCCTACCATATTCATGGAAAGTTTAATTATGGAGCCCTGATGACTAAATTTGGCAGTGAGAAAATGGCCATATTCTTCACTATTGACGACACGAGAAGCCTCCTCCTAAAGATGAACCCATCAATTCTTCCCAGCTTATGCTTGGCTCAAGAGAAGGATCGTGTCTTGGTCGACAATGGAGATTTATCATCTTCATGGATAGACTACTTTATTAGCACTCGTTCATGTTACTTGACTCTTCACTTCAACAATGTTCATATTGTTGAGCCATATAATTCTTGTAAGTTTAGCCGTCAATTTGGCTTTTTTCAAGATGTTCCTTATGACTTAAGAGAAAAGCTCCCCCTTTATTCATTGTTGGACATAGTGCAATTGTGGGAATCCTCCACTCGTGCGGCAACACAATCTAAGATAACTCTACCGGCTCAAAAAAGAAGCTTTTTTGTTACAAAAGATTATCAACATTGGTGGTCAAGTAGATTGAATGAAGCTCCTAAACACACCATCAAGATTAATTTGAAGAAAAGAAAGAGCATTGAGTCATGTGCACATTTGACATCTATGGGTGATGTGGCTATTCGTTCTTCACATGAGCACAAGTCAACTGAAAGGAGTAGTTCTCAAAATCGTTCTTCTATGCCTCATGAGACAAGAAAGGGAGATACTTTTGACACTTCAATCAAGACCCTCAACAATGCAAGGGAGACGATTACCAAAGATTTGCATAAAGAAACCGAGGTCATCCCCACTCAAAATTCAAAGGGAAACTTGGCGGAAAGAGAGGTGAATTCACCAAATGAGGAACAACTAGCATCGAAAGTGGTGGTAGCTACGTCAGCAAATAGAGGAAAAACACCACTAGTCACTCTCTCACCCCAAGCTCTTAATGCGATACTTGGAGACTTATCATGCCACAACATTTGTGTACAAGGAAGAGTCAAGTGAAAGCACATCCGGTCGTGATCGCCCTTGGAATCGACCCAAGAAAGGAAATAAAGGAAACAGTGCATGAGACTTGTATATGGTTATCATCGATTCAGAAGCACTCATTCGAAGTACACCAAGCTCAACAATACCATTGGAGCAACTTGCTCAATATATTGTTATTTCATTTAATACCTTTTGCTCTCATGCTCCATTTTTTTCTTAATGTTGATATCGACCCTATACTTGTCCTCTCATTTCATTTTTTTTAATTCTCTCTTTTTAGTTTGATGATCATGAGCAATGAACGGACCTTGTAGATGACACTCTTGAAGAAATAGAGGTTTCAGTGACCGGGCCTAGCAAATTTGATGTTTTCGGTAATTTTGTTCATGAGTTTGATTTCTTCGAATGCCAATCTTACCAAGAACCTTGATGATGGGGGAAATGATGTCTCGAACAGTCAAGCTATGATTCAAATGGAAAACACCATCATGACATGGAGGACTCCACCCATTCAAACTACTTTACTAAAGTAGCCACTCAAGACCGTTAAACCCCCAACTTGGCCATTGCCATCAACTGTATCCAAGTTTCATTCGGAAGAAGTTATCTCAAACTGTCAACGAGAGTATGTATCCATGCTATGGAGGAATCTTAAGAAGGAGATTTCAAAGACTTCCTTAGAACACATGTTCTTCTAAACAAACATGCAATAGGGTTTCTTGAAGAGATAGGGAGCGAAATGGACATCTCGGCTTTGCATGGTCTAATCAAGACATTCTTTGAGAATATAGAGACATATAACTCTGTCAAGGCATCACTTGATGGAAAGATGACTCAAGAATCTTATGAAGGACTTCTTTCAACTGCCTAACAAAACTTGCGCACCATTGAGATACATCATGAACAAGAGCAAGTAAAAAGTCTAGAAGACTTAGAATCACAAATAACACAACTTAGGAACAAGAAAGCAAAGTTGAAAGAGCAGCTTGAACACCTATGTGCTCAAATGGAGGAAAAAACCATGGTTCTTAATCAAAATGAACTTTCAAGCTTTCAATTTTTCAAATAGCTATTTTATTTATTTATTTATTTATTTTTGCAGAAATTTTATTTTGGAAAAGTAGGAAAGGATTAGTCTTGGCATGTTTCCACTTTGGCATCACTGATGTAATAAAGAGAATTTACATGGAATAAAAATGCCCTTTCGTTCAAATTCACATGTGTCTTTTTTTTTTTAGCAACTTTGTTGACAACTCACATATCAACTAGCCTAAGCCAAAATGGAATTTTGATGTTGATGTGACTGAACTTGAAAGTAAGTTTCAAGCTTCCTACGTATCCTAAAAAGAAGGAATCAAGTCATCACGTAGTTCAAAGAATTTGTGCCGTCCACAGTTTTAACTCATGGCGGGCCAGGAGTTTTTTTTTTTTTTTGCCTAGGCCGCCTCTTACGAGGTTTTCAACCTAGCGGACTTTTTTTTTTTGAATGCCATTCACAATTTATACTTATGTGGGCTAGGATTTTTTTGCTGAGTCAACCTTCAAGCATGAAGCTGATTTAAGAACTTCCCGTTGATCGGGCCAATCTTATTGCCATCCTTATCTACTAGTTTGTACGCACCATGAGAGTAAACTTCTTGAACCACATGAGGCCCATCCCATTTTGAGGTGAATTTCTTTCCCATGTGATGATTGGTGACAATTGGCCTTCTTATTGCAAGAACCAAGTCTCCAACTTGAAAAGTTCGCGGCCGTACTTTCTTGTTGAATGCCTTGGACATTCGATCTTGGTAACACTCAAGTTGCTGTTGAGCTTGCAACTTCTTCTCATCAAGAGCTCTTCTAGTCGCAAATGAGCATTGTCTTCAACCATGAGACCTTCTTGAATTGAAATTCTCAATGATGGTATTTGACACTCACAACGGTAAAACCGCTTCAACTCCATAGACAAGTGAATATGGCGTGGCTTGTGTAGGTGTCCTGAAAGTTGTCCTATAGGCCTAAAGTGCTTCACTGATCTTTTCATGCCAATCTTTCTTGGATTTAGATACCACTTTCTTTAGTAAATTGCATAAGGTTTTGTTGGAAGCTTCTGCCAAGCCATTCGCTGGTGCATTGTACATTGAAGAATTATGATGCTTGAATTTGAATTGGGCACACAATTGGTTCATCAAACTATTGTAGAATGGCTTTCCATTATCTGTGATGATGTATTGAGGAACACCATACCTAAAGATAATAAAGGTCTTGATGAAAGCGACAACATTCTCCTTTTTTACTTCTTTCAACAGAATGACTTTTGCTCACTTAGAGAAATAATCTGTCACCGCCAAGATGTAAAGATGGTCTAGGTAAGAATTGATGGGTAATCTACAGGAACCACATCTAGACCCCATGCATCAAAAGGCCATGAAGCTACAGTTGGAATTTGTAACGGCTCTGGCAGTTGATGAATCAAATTTGCATGAAGTTGACAAGTCTCACATCTTCTTGCATAATTTAGGCAGTCTTTTACCATAGTTGGCCAGTAGTAGCCCATTCTCTTAATTTGAAAGTGAAGTTTTGGCCCAGATTGATATGCTCCACAGATACCTGAGTGCACTTCCTCCATGGCCTCGGTAGTCTCTGCCTATGCAAATAACGTTGGCTTTCAAGATAAGATTGACGATACAATGTATCTTTGTAAAGCACGAATCTGGGGGATCGATGTCGGATTTCAGTTCGATGTGGGAGATCTTTCGGTAACTTTCCATGCTTCAAATAATAAATTAGCGGTTGTCTCCAGTCATTTTCATCAATTTCAAAAATCGAGATTGCGCTTGCCTCATCTATGAAGTACTTTGGTAAAGATGGGACAATCCATTTGCAGCAAACGACAACATTGACTTTTTCATTATCAGATAATGCTAGGGTTGTTGCTAGGTTTTCCAGAGCATTTTGTCCATACGATTTTCTTTTCTAGGAACATGCTCTAAAGAAATACTATTCAATCTTCCCATCAATTGGTAGCATAATGAAAGTAAGGAAGCAAGTCATCTTTCTTCACATCATATTGCTTCAATACTTGACTTACTACTAATTTAGAGTTTTCAAACACCTCAAGCTCTAGAATGTTCATTTCTACTGCCATTTGAAGCCCGATAATCAAGGCTTGATATTCAGCCACATTGTTAGAGCATAACTCACATACACCACTGAAAATGGAAGAATAAATCTTTCTGGTGAAACAAACACAATTCCTGCCCCCACTCTAGTTGATCTAGCTGCACCATCAAAGAACATCATCCAAGGCAGTAGAACCTTTATGAGAAAAATGTCCTCATTAGGAAAATCATCAGAGAGTTCCCATTCAGCAGGAACAGGGTAGTCAGCAAGAAAATCAGCTAACGCCTGTCCTTTAACATCTTTCAAAGGCACGTAAATGATTTCGTATTGATTGAATATCCTGATGGACCACCGTGCAAGACATCCAGAAAGTACAGGCTTTGACATAACAAACTTTACTGGATCTGCTCACGAGATTAAATAAACAGTATATGCCTCAAAATAATGCTTTACCTTCTTAATTGCATAGAACAGGGTTAAGCATATCTTTTCGATAGGGGAATACTTGATCTGATTCTTGGTTAGTGAACGACTTAGGTAATACAATACTCTTTCCTTTCCTTCTTCATTCTCTTGTGCCAAGAGTGCACCTACAGACTTTTCATGTGCCGAAATATATAGGATTAAAGGTTTTCCTGGAATAGGAGCTCCTAGTACATGTGGGTTCAAAAGGTACTGCTTGATGCATTCAAAGGCATTTTGGCAAGACTTGTCCCATCTAAACTCGACATCTTTCCTTAACAAATGATTGAATGGTTGACAACGACCAGTGAGATTAGAGATAAATCTTGGAATGAATGCTAGATTCCCTTGAAGGCTCCTTAGTTCTTGCAAATTTCTCAGCGCGAGACATCCATTGTATAGCATTAATCTTGCTTGGATCCACCTCTATACCACGGTGTCGAACAACAAATCCAAGAAATTTGCCAGAAGAAACGCCGAATGCACATTTGAGAGGATTCATTTTTAAATTGTACCTTCTCAATTGCTCGAACACAATTCGAAGATCCTCTAAATGATTTGCCTTTTTCATAGATTTGACAACCAAGTCATCTACGTAACACTCGACCCTCTTATGTAACATGTCATCAAAGATATTCTGCATGGCCCTTTGGTATGTGGTACCTGTATTTTTTAAACCAAAGGGCATCATCTTATAGCAATATATCCCCTTAGAAGTGGGAAAAGCTGTACATTCTTCATCATTTGGTGCCATTCTGATTTGATTATACCCAGACGATCCATCCATGAAAGACAAGATTTCATACCCAGTGGTAGCGTCAACCATGAGCTCAATGATAGGCAAAGGAAAGTCATCTTTTGGGCATGCTTTATTTAAGTCTCGAAAGTCACATGCAAATGCGAATTTGACCATTCTTCTTCTTAACAGGCACGATACTCGATATCCATGTTGGATATTTAATTTCACGAATGAATCCAACTTCGATGAGCTTATTTACTTTGACTTCAATACGAGTGATCAGGTCAGGTCGAAACATCCGTTGTTCTTGTTTTACCGATCGAGCACCATGTTTAATTCCAAGGCAGTGAACTGCAACCTTTGGGTCTAATCCAGGCATTTCTTTATATGTCCATGCAAAAATATCTCTGTATTCCAAAGCAGGTCAAAGTAGTCATTCTCTTCATTGGAATTCAAATGTGCACTAATAAAGATTAGACGCGAGTCATCTAGAGTTTCCAAATTTAATTCTTTGAGATCATCAATTGTTGCTTGTCCCCCATCCTCTAGTTGCGGAGGTGCATCTTCAATCCCATATCTTTGACTGACAGTAGGATCTTCTTCTTCCACTGAAACATGACGTAAGGTTGCCATTTCTTCTTCATTATCTTCACCAACACATGAAGGGCCAGTATGAACAATTGTCCGTCGCCTGAATATCAAAGAACGTTCAGTAAGAATTTTCCATGTTTGTTGGCGTTTCATGCATGACGGGACAACACTTTGAATTTTTTTATTATCCGCATCCTTGTCTCTTTCACTATCACAGTCACGGATCTGTTCCCTAGTAATGTGGACTTTCTTGCCCCTATTCGATCAAATAAGAGACAGCTCCTAGATCGGGAGTCAGATTTTACCGATGAGACCTGTCATCTTATGCCACTTTGAAGTTGAGAATGGGCCCCAATCTTTTAAATATCGAAGAACATGAAGACGGTTCCCCAATGCGATCAAAGGCAGATACTCGAGCCTGTGACTTCTTTTGCATGTTAATGTCATTGTTTTCTTTTTCCACAGCAACATGTTGGGTATTGGCTGCATTTCTTCTCTTCTTGATAGATATCCTTACGGGCTCATTCGGTATAAATCCCACTCCCGATCTAGGAGTATCAACATGGTATCCTTGTTCCTTCAACTTTTTTTAGTCTCTCCAAAATTCTAGTTTCATTGAGTCCATGAATTCTTTCACCAGTTACCTCCAACACTAGTTCACCTAATTTCACAGGGCTCGAGAAATTATATTTAGACTTCTCAAGTAATTTGTAAGCCTTAGTATCAAAATTTTCTTGAACACTTCTACTAGGAAGTGAACCCGTCATAATGGTTGTGATTTTTGTGAGGGGACTTACACAATTTTGTTCGATCACTTGAGAAACCTTCTCTTGAACGAAGGGTGATTGTCCCTTCTTTTTGTTTTAATCGAGGTACGTACCGAAAGACATAAGGAACTATTTTAGATTTGACTCTCTCTTTTCTTTTTTGAGGCGTTGAGGCAATTCCAATACCTGCTATTTTCTGCACACATGTGTCTAAGGTAACAGATACTCCAACTTTTCTTTTGTGTCGCCACTTCAAATCTGGCTTTCCTTTGAAACAAAGACCTCTTATTTATTGTTGTAGTTGACATACAATTTTGCGTCAGGAAAATGTGACTCTGCTTCCATGAATAGGGGTTTGATGTCCGCACAAACCTTCTCCGTAATTCCATTTCTCATGTATTTAAAATATTGGTGAAGAGTCGATGGTACCACCCTATTTTCATGCACCCAAGGCCTCCCTAGCAACAAATTGTAGGACGTCCTTGCATCTATCACATGGAAGAGAGTACTAGCCTTTAATTCACCTATGATCAAGTCTAGACGAGTCATCCCAATTGCTCGTTGGCCTTCCTGATTGAAGCCCTGGATCGTTAAGCGATTTGCAGACAGGTCAACGAATGAAACTCCAAGCTTTTTCATAGTCGACTTTGGCATGATGTTGACAGTAGAACCACCATCGATGAGTATGCGATTTACCTTTTGCTCCTTGACGAAACCCGAATTGAAAGAGGATGATTATGTGACATCGGTCCTAGCAAAAGACCTTCGTCGGTGAAAGTAATGGTTGCACAATTTACTTTTGGACAACTGCTCTTTGGAATAGGTTCTTCAAAAGTACTATCTTTATCATCACACTTTTTGAAGAACGTCTACAAGCAAGCGCCTAGCCTCTTGCGGAAGCTCGAATAAGCTATGAATAATTGATTCTAGTGAAGATAGATCCAATTCGATGGAAGAGCCATTATCTTTTGTCGGCTTTGCCAGAATCTCAACTTTTTTGGTCACATCCTTGTCCTCAATTTCTATTGAAGACGTCATATTGACATTTTCTATTTGGTCTTCCCTCAAGAACCCTTTTGGAAAATATTCTCCAGGTGTGATTGGCATACTTTTTCTTTGAGCATTCTAATCACCTTTCTTCAAAGATATCTTACTACGAACCATACAATGTTGGTGCCGAGGTAGCCAGATTTTTTGGAGTTGTCTACAAAGACGGTGTTTGTTTTGAGTAGGACTTTGTCGTCCTTTCCTTCTCTTGGTGACAAGAATCCATTCTCCTTCTTCTTGGGCATTTGGATCCAAATTTCTTTCACATTTATCTCTTGACCTCTCCATACTTAGGTAAACTTGAACCGGTTTCCAGCCCAAGGCTCCCGAACTATAATAGAGTTGTTGCCATATGCGAAGAAAATATTGTAGGACTATCCATTGGTGGAGTGTCAAGTCTTTTGGGTGAAAAAATGGCATTTGCAAGGTTTGATCCAGCTACATCTTCTATGTCGAGGATAATCCTTCCCTCTCTAGCCAATCTCATAATTTTGTCTTTAAGGACGAAACATTTTTTTGTTGGATGGCTGACTATCCGATGGTACTTGCAATACTTCGGATCATTAACCTTTCCCACCTCTTCAATGCATTTCATCTCATGTAACTCAATCAGTTTCTTTTTCAGCAAATCTTCCAGGATGTCAGATACATCTGAGTCGGGAAAATGATATTGCTTTTCTTCCATCTCCTTTAAAGTTGCTCGTTGTCTATTGAATGGGGGTCATGGCTCACTATTCTTGTTAACTTTGCCCTTGTCATTTGAGGAGATTCTGATTGGAGTTGTATTCACTGTCATAGCCTCTTTGTTATTTTCGTTCTTTATAAATGCTTTTCTATTTTCTTTGCGTCTTTCTTCTCCTTTTTTTGCTCTTCAATTGGGACATTCATGCCATGATTAGCAATGCTCAACTCCAAGTCATGTTCTTTAGTCGCCAATTTATCGAAAGTCACAGGTTAGATCCCCTAAAGAATATAGGATAGCCCCCAATGCATACCTTGTATGCACATTTCAATAGCAGAAGTCTCGGATAGTTTGTCTTTGCAGTTAAGGCACAGAGTGCGCCAACGATCAATGTAGTCGATAACTGCTTCATTCTTCCACTGCCTTGCATTAGTAAGTTTCGTCATACTAACGGTTCGGTGCGTGCTATAGAAACGGTTTAGAAACTTGCGTTCTATTTGTTCCCAGCTGTCAATTAGCTCAGGCTCTAAGTCTGTATACCAGTCAAAAGCATTACCTTTCAAGGATCTAACAAACTGCTTTACAAGAAGGTCACCTTCAGTGCCAACATTATTACACGTCTCTATGAAGTGTGCAATATGTTGTTTCGGGTTACCTTTTCCATCGAACTGCTGGAATTTTGGAGGTTGGTAATTAAATGGCATCCTTAGACTATCGATCCTTTTTGTGTGAGGTTTTAGAATGAAGAATAGATGATTGCGACGGGCCACCAAATTGAGCTCTCTTGGAATTAACTATCATGTCCTGTAGTTGTTTGACTGAAAGAGATGCTACAGACATAGGTTGTTGATCATCTTGAAAAGAAGCAGATTTGTGGGGATTCTCTTCAATATTTTTACCTTTAACGATCGAGTTGTCACTATTTTTGTGGCTAGAATCTCACCCACTGAGAATTTCTAACTTGTTTATCAACTTTGCAATTTGTAAATCTTTCTCTTCAACGATCTTTTTCAAGTCATCAATCGTCTTGGACATGTCCCTCACTTGCTCTTCCAAGTGTGAAGCATTCGTCACCATGGATGGCATAACATTAGATTGTTCAAAAGTGATGCCTTTAGAGTTGGTCCTACGCAGATCTCCATTTGGTGTCTTGTAGAACATGGAAGATTAACTGCAAACGAATCCGAAACGTTGCCCACAGAAGAGGATCCATCACACATACCATGGAAGCCTTCCTTTGTAGTGAATTGGCCAGATGAAAGTGGCTCCAACGAGATTGCATAGCGCCGTTCACTTGTATCCGTACTTGTAATTTTTTGTTGGACTATCTTAGTAGCGAGTGCTTTAACTTTAGTGCGAGTCATTGCTCTAGAGTATAACTCTGCAGAAGAAGTCTCGGATGAGATGTTATCCAAGGCAGACTGATTTTCTTGTGGAGCCATGAAACTTTAAGGGAAGAGATGAAGGGCAGAGTTGGTCCCACTGGGCGTGCCAAAAATTTGTTCACACAAATATCAAAGTATGAAAAAATATTAAAAATTAGGAACAAACAAAATACGAATCAATTTAATTAATTTAAAGGTACGCAACTCTGATTTTGCATATATATATATATATATATCTTATATAATCTAGAGAAAATACTCCCTTGATTCTTCCATGTCTCTAGGGATTGCGGATCTAAGGATGATGGATAGCGACAATTTAGTGACCGGAAAAAAATTTGTCGAACAAGACAGCGAAAAACTTGAGTAGATCTTGAGGAAAGACTTCTCTTGATCTGTCCAAAAGTAAAAGATTGGAACAAGTTGACATGAACAATTTGAAGATTAGATCACTTGAAGACTTGGAACGAAGATCTTGCAGGATTTCGAGGATTTGACGGTCGAAGAACTTCCAGAGCTTCAAGGACTTGAGATACTTGATGTATGTAGTAAATCTCTAATGCCCTCTTGTTTAAGGGAGGGTACCTCTATTTATAGGTAAAAATAGGGTTTCCTACCCCTAATGGGTTACTTGGGACTTAAGTCACCCATCACTTAAAATAAAATATTGGGTCGGGCCAGGACATAGTCCAAAATACTTTAATGGACTTTTGTTAATTTAATTTAATCTACTTGATTGAACCCAAATCCAAGAAAATCAACTTATCACATCCTATAAATCATTGGAGCCTTGACTTGAATTTGTCATTTAAATTAATTAATCAAGACAATTATTTAATTATTGTCTTAACTAATAATAATTTAAAATTTTAACGTCTACACTATCTATACATTTACGTGGCTCTTGGTGACCAACAAACTAATGAATTATTGGTTACGAGTATTTTAACTTAATAGTTTAATTTGATTTAGTTAGTTTTATTATGGTTTCCTTATAAGTCATGCCAGTATTTAGAGAATGTTGTACTATTATTTACTTTTACTGCTTCTTGTCCCTTTCTGTCATATCTATTTTGCATATTATGACCTAATATTAATGTGTTTTTTTGTAGACACACCATGCGACGTTGAATTATGTCATCTCTTTGCGTCAGCTAATGGTGACAACTGTTGAGTAGTCCATGTCGGTGAATAGGAAACTTATTCAGCTGGTGATTCTTAAGCATTAAAAACAATATTTTTACCTTTCTTTTTTGCATCTATAGGGTACATCTACATGCAAAAATAATTTATTGGTCAACTAATTAAAATAACTTCATTTTTCTTCTTTGTTGTTATAACATTTTCAATGATCGGAACTAAAAGTATACCAAACATAACGATCATATTTTTTGGTTAATTATTACTATAGACTAACATGATTTTAGTTTATTGTGTTAGCATTGTTTAATTAAAACACATTGATTAATTCTTTATTTGATTTATTTGATTTTCCTTAATTAGTTTAGAGTTTAAAAAATGAAGCATGACATATGTGTTACCTAGAAATGTAATGATAATTATACATTATAAGGTGCATAATCTAATCTTTGTCTCTTATACGTTAATTAGTCTTACCAGGTAATCGCATAATTGATAGTCAATTTTGTTAATTATTTAAAAATCTCATACTAAAAACTATCAAAATCGATCATTACGGTTACCGACTTATATGACCCTCTTTTCAATTTGGTCCTTATGTGTGAAAAGTTAAAGATATCTTAAATTAGTATTCAATTAAGGCTTAGTTACCTTTTTTGAGACATTAATTAGCTCATTTAAGCTTAGACAATGAGTATTTCAATAGTGAGTTTTTAATAAAATTACATACATCCATAGTGATTTGATACAATTGATGTATGCCCATTTTAATATCGAAACCTTTCCAACGAAGGATTAATATTTAGCATTTTTATATTCCTAATTGTTATAAATATTTAAATGTTTAGATTTGTCTTTTATATAAATTAAATAATGTGTATTATTTATTTATCTTATATTAACTCAAATCTTGTACTTGAAATTACGAGAATGCAAAGCAGTCTTCTAGAGCAATTATTATTTGGATGTCTAATAGTGGCTCATTGACAATTTTATCATAATCGTGTTTATGTTTATCTTAAACTTTTAGTGCGCTTATTTTACTTAAATTTAATTTTTTCATATTTTCTCCGTATGTAATATGCAATTTTAATATTTATTTTTTCCTAATCCATACATCACCATTTATTTCATATTTTAATTATATCCGACTTTTAAAAATCCTATATCATGGATGAAAAAAATTGTTAAAGAAGTATCATAACAAATAACTAATTAGACTTCCATTATCATACTCACTAATCAGTTTTATGGACGAGACGAGTTGACTGACATGAGGGGCAAAGGATTAGTGCTTCTCTGTGTAAAAAAGATAAAAAGAGGATCTTATAACTTTTTGCAAGCCAGATTAGCCATCAACGCCGATGCTTGGCTTCAAAAGAATAGTGGCGGCAGTGAACACACTAGTTAAGGGCCATGGATATGGTTTCTACTACATAGTATAATTTCATATGTTTAAATGATATAATTTTTTTGCAATCAATTTCTCTTCTTTCTTCACATATGTTTAAATCATATAAATTCATAACAATTATTTTTTAATATTATTTTATTTTCAAAATAATTTTCTACATATTTAAAATACTTAAATGCATCAAAAACACATTGTATTGCCTAATATACGACCTGCACACCGATTTCAAAGTGGAATAGTGACATCTGCCATCGAAAGATAGAGACAGAAACTGAGAATCGTGAATTTGAATCGTGTCTGGTAGTGGTGGGTGCAAGAGGAGGTATGCTGGTATTGGTTGTGGTGGGGAAGAGTAGTGGTAGAGTATTTTTACCTTTGAAGGACCAGCTAGAGTGATGATGCAAGTACGATAGAAAATTATTTTCAAAAAGTCTACCAAACAAGAGAAAATAAAGGAGACAGTTAAAGTTCTTTTTGCATGCAAATATTTTCGTCCAATCAAACATATCCTATAGCAGTAGTTGTTCTTTTTGGTTTTATGGTTATACATGATTTCCTCCCCTTAATAAATTACTTAGTGGCTAATTGTTGAGAATGTGGAATGAGGTTACTGACTTATTGGTGTCTTGTTATTTTTTTTTAACAAAATCATAATATATTAATTAGAATTGTAAAATACTTTTTTGAGCTGCTATCTTCGTCTGGATTCGATGGAATTGGAAATTAAATGGGTAGTAAAATTGAGGGAGGTGAAGGGAGCTGTATTCTTGGGGCATTTGAGAAGGGCGAAATGCGGGGAGTGCAAGAAGATTGTTGGTTAGGAACGGGGGACGTAGGACTATTACTTTGGGGGCGATTACACAATGCATTCATATTAAGTTAAATAATATAAAAATTAAATAGTAATACTATGTTCGATATAATAAAAATTACATCAATCACAAAATAAAAAAAATACTACCACAATAATTAATTTATGCTCTAATCAATGTTAGGCATTTTAAATTGAACTCTCCTATCTTTCATAGAATCAAAATCATCTATGATCGAATTAATATCTAAACTTCTAACAATATCCCTTTCTATGTAAACGATCAATGAGTTTGAAATAAAGTCATCTCCCATCCTATTTCGCATTCTATTTTTGATGATTTTCATTGTAGAAAATGCATGCTTAGTTGATGCAATAGATACAGGTAGAGTAATCACAAGTCTGATCAGTCTATCAATAAGAGGATAACGAGTTGCATTTCCTGTCCTTGATAATTTTCGGAGACTTGACATAATTCTGAAATGGTAGACACATTCTGTAAAGCAATATCATTCTTCACATGAATTTTGAAAAGTTCCAACTGAACCTTTAAATGCAACTTCTCTTGCTAGTGAAATCCATAGGATGTATATTTATTTGCTAGCTTGCAAATATTTTCAACATTAAATATCTTGTATCCATCTATAGGATCTAAAGCACAACTAAGAAAAAGTAGTTCCATCATATTTTCTTGAAATCTGTTATTAATCTCAAACAACTTGGCATCTATAATAGCAAAAAATAGATCAAACCTGTAGTAATGCTCAAGAGAAGCCGGACCCTTTTTGTTCGAAGTCGGCCTTTTCTAGATTTTGTTTATGAATTTATGTCAGGAATATTTATATCTTTTTTCGCAAAAAAATTTCACGTTGTCGAAAAGAGAAATCCATCCATTTTCTCTTAACTGTTGAAGTCTTGCTTTAGTTGCTGCGATCAAATGTATTGGATTGATAATATCTTGAGATTTGCACTGCAAATTAGCTTGAAAAAGAATGTTAGAAATTTCAAAAATATCTTTCAGCATATGTAACATAAATCTGAAATCAAATGATCGCATAATATCAAAAACTCCATCCATTTCAGCTCGTTGAGCAATATTTCCATCAACACTAATATATTCCAAAACCAAACAAGTGCAATCAAACATCTCTAGCATACTGGAAAGTGACTCATAGTAAGATCCCCATCAAGTATCACAAGGTCTAGATAAAGTGCGAACTTGATTTTTACCTTTGCCAATTTCAAGTTCACTAGAAGAAACTAAATTCTCTATTTCATCCACTCGAGCATTTATTAGTTGATCACTACGCTTGGTCAAAGAAGATACCAAACTGATGATGAGATCAACATATGAGAAAAAATGATAACTAGGTTTTACCTCTTTTGATGCACTTACCAAAGTTAGTTGAAGA
Organism: Cinchona pubescens; assembly: GCA_025175665.1. NCBI lineage: Eukaryota > Viridiplantae > Streptophyta > Magnoliopsida > Gentianales > Rubiaceae > Cinchona > Cinchona pubescens. The sequence goes on along the minus strand of JANKKI010000533.1, from coordinate 30,787 downwards.
CGATGGGCAAAACAATGAACATGATATGGACATTGACATTCATTTACTATTAATGCTTGCACCCCATTGAATGCTCTCCACGCGTATTACTAGCACCATCATACCCCTGTCCTCGAAGATCTTGGATGTTAAGTTTATACCTAGAAAGCAAATCACATATTTGATTTTTCAAAGTTCTGGATGTAGTATCAAGTACATATAATATACCAAAAAATTGCTCTCGAATAAATCCTTCTTTGTCAACAAATCTTAACACAATGGCCATTTGCTCTTTTTTTGACTCATCTCTTCCTTCATCTACAATGATACAGAATTTAGAAGTACCAATATCTTCACGAATTCTGTTGTGCACTCTTTCCGCAATAATGGATGAGAGCTCGTTTTGAATTCCATGGGAAGAATAAGCAACATTTTTTGGGGCATTTTCTAAAATAACCGAGGCAACTTGTTCGTTATAATCACCCAAAATCTCTAGTAATGTAGGAAAATTCCCTCGATTATCTGGTATAAGAGTTTCATCATGACCCCTAAAAGTAGCACCCTGCAATGAAAGCCATTTAACGGTGTTAGTTGATGCTTTTTGCAGTCGTAATCGATTTCTTGCAATTTGTTCAGTTTTTTGCTTTTCAATGATCTACCCAATGTGTTGGAGCGATTCATTAGATCATGAGAAGCCTTCATAGCATTCTTGTGATCTGTACTACTCGCATGACGAAGAAAATAATAGTTTACTCCATCATTAACTTTTTTCCGAGATCGAAATCCACTAACTATGCAAGCATTTTGACTTGGACGATTGGATGGTTTGATGAAAAGAAGACATTGGAGAAAATAAGCACCATTTGTAGTTGGTGAAAATTCCAATCAATCTAGAAATAGCTGGTACCAAGATACAAGAAATTTACGGCCCTTCTTATCAATAAAGTTGGCTGAATTTTCAGAAATATGTTGAAATGGTCCTGCTTTGATATAAGCGCACCGAACCTCATCTTGCTGATCAGGTGAATAATTTCATATTGACATACGTTTTTCTAGGATCACACACCATAGAAGGCATATCAAAATCTTTTGATTCAATTCTTGGAACTTTTTGTCGGAACTTGTTCCAAAGAAGAAGTTGAAGTTTCTAAATTAGATGTGGATGCATTTGCTTGAGACGGAATTTCTAAATTAGATGTGGAAGTATCTACTTGAGACGATTGAGCATGAGGAGAAGAATTTTTAGAACCAGTATTTTCAATATCTTGATGGCTCCTATTATTGAAATAAGAATAAATTGTTTTAGGAGCCATTGTTAACTAAATTCAATAAATTAATGAGCACCCTGAAAAATATAAGTAGAGTGAGATTACAAATTGACAATTTAAATTAACTAATAAATAGATAAATTACAATACAAAACAAATTGGCCACTAGAATAAATAAAATAGCATATTTAAATTAACAAAGAAACCAAATTAACAATACTTGATTCACACATAAAATTTTAAGATTGAAAATTAGGCATTTATATTTAATGAATAATTAAAAAATAAAAATTACATTATGAATAATGAAAAAATAAAATAATTAAACAATAAAAACCAAACCATAGTATAATAAAATAAAAAGTAAAAATTTAAAAGGTACCTAAAATCAAGCAATAGAAATTGGACAATAGAAAATAAGCCTTTTATTGATTCCTTGAAAAAAACTAATGAAAAATTAATAATTTGTGATAATTTGATTTATGGAACTTTTGGAAACATATATATAAATAGATAAATATTTTGAAGTCGTTTAGTATATATAAATATAGTAGTAACCATGCTACATCTTTTTTTGGATTCAAAAATTAATTTGGATTGGAATTCATTTGGAAGTTGTATTTGATTTGGATTCCAAAAGTGATTGGATTTCAAAAATGAATTAACTTTTCTTTGTGTTTAGTAGTAGACTTAGTTTCTTTTTTCAATTTAATAACCAAATTTTGTGGACTTTTTTGTGGAGTAATGAGTTGAGTATTATTAGGCTTAAATATAGGAAGGTTAGGAGAGTTAGTGAGATGTGTGCTAAAATCTTGGGTGGCGAATAATTAATAGCTTGATTTGCAAAGAGGAAATCCCAGATCATCTGCCATTGTTTAGGGATACATAAGCACTTCCTCTGTCTCATTTTATTTGGTATAGTCAAACTTGCACATAGTTTAAGAAAAATTAATATTTGACCCACTACTAAGATTCTTTTTCCATAATGTCCTTCAAATAAGATACAAAATTTATTAGTTGATGTTAGAATTTTAAATTTTGAAATGGTTTTTGAGAATAATTAATGCTGAAACATGAATTAAATGTTATGTCTTTGGGACTTGCATGAAGGATAAAATAGGTAAAATGACTTTTAAAAATTTGCCATTTTAAGGAGTGACAAATAATTTGGGACAAACTAAAATAGAAAGAGTGACATATAAAATGGAACGAAGAGAGTATGATTTTTGTTTAGGATTAATTATATTTTACTCCTTGGTAATATGGGTGTTGTCTCACTTTGCCTCCTATAAAAATTTTATCTTTGCTTTATCCCTCTGATTATCGGATCAAAATAAATAGTTAGTTTGACGATGGATTATTCAAATGAAGCAAAATTTTCTAAACTTATCTCCGACATTAGTTTATAAGACTATTTTATTGTTATTGTGTCAAAAAAAATATTCAAGTTCTATTATTATCCTTGAATTAGAGGAAAAAATAGCATTGCATGTCAGATGCCTGAAAACAAAAAGAAGAAAGTTTTAAGGAGCATTTGTTTTATGGATACAAGGGAAAGGAATGAAAATAAAAAATAATAATACTGATAGATATTGTTTGGTTGATTACTTTTTGGAATCATTCTATGGGAATTTGTCACTTATGACTTGGATTTCAAACCGATAACTTATTAGTACAATGAAACACATTTCTTGTTCAAACCAAACATGTAAAGGAGAAAGATATAAACTCATACCAATAGTGAAATTTATAATTTCTATTATGATTTTGATTCCCAAATACAAACCAACCATCTTCTTAGTTTTTGTACAAATAGGGAAAAAAAAAAATCAAACATAGAAAAACTTTTAAAGTTCAAATACACAACGTTAAGTACATCCGGTTATCACACTCCTCTTTAGTATAGTGAATGTAAAAATAAACAAATAATAAATAAACTATTTAAACTAAGGGTTAAATACAGTAAACTCTCTTAAGATTCAACCTATTTTACATTAAATCCCTTAATATAATTTTTTCTCACTTTATCTTTTTGATTAACAATCAAATATAACTTCGTTGTTAGTCTTTTCAAAAAGACAAATTTACTCATAAAAGTTAACTATAGTAAACCCCCTTAAAGTATAAGCGAGATTTCACTTTAATCTTTTATGTAAGTTTTGTAATCTCTTATCCCATTTATAAGATCACAGATTAAATTTTGGATGTTCCAATAAAAATGTCATATTACCCAAAATGGACTTTTTTTTTTTTTTTTGAAACTTCAAATTTATATTTCCAAATATTCAAAGTATTCTCAACTCCAACAATCAATGGGGCCCAATAATCAATTTATATCCCTCTTTTCTATCTTCTCTCTCCTCTATCCGTCTCTCCTCCCAATTAAACCTCTCTAATGACAAATATTTGTCATTTAATGAAGTCAAGTCAATTCAATTTAAAAATTTATAATTACTTAAAAACTTGTGTAAATGTATAATGTAACAATTATATTGGGACGGAGTGATCATCTAATACTTTGGGATAAAAATAAAATGCAATAATATTGTCAATATTGTTAAAAAATAAGTACATTCAAATTTAATTAGTATTCTAATTCTCGAATTATGCTTTCTTCAAAATTTAAAACTTAAAACACCGTGAAATAGTAATTTTAAATTTTTTGATGAATTGCTAAAGATATTCATCTAAATAATTTTAATTTGACTTTTAGTTTGTATGTATGAAGTTACTTCATATAATTTAGGTGAAAGTTGAATTATAATAACAATGAACAAAATTAAGAAGAAAACCATTTTAAATAAACATAAAGAAAATCAAAAAGAAAGGAGAATGATAGAACTTTAATAGATGATTATGGGTCTCGTATAATTTAAAAATTTGCTTTTACGTGAATATGAAATATGATAAAAATACCAACTGAATTAGAAAATTTTTCAGTGTAATTTTTTTTCACAACACAAGTATTTAAAAAAAGTAGTGGTACTAGTAGGCATCATTATATTTTTAGGTATTTAATATTTTTATATTAATTAATGACTTAAGTAAGTTAATTGATACAAAATTGATACAAAACTAGAATTAGAGATTAAAATGACAAATATAATAAATGTAAGAGGTTAATTTTATATTTTCTTGTAGTGTCTAGAGGTAAAAATATCTTGCTTGACTTTTAATAGTCAAATCGCTCGTGTATACTAATGGAATGGACAAACTGAGAAAAAATAACATTAAAAGGTTTAGTACAAAATAATCTAAATGTTAAGGGATTTACTATACTTAACCCTTAAATTAATCAACACATAAAATATTTTTACATTCTTTTCTATTATTCTTTGGGACTTTTTACTTTCATTTTGATGTTTTCCCCTTTTATTTAATATTTACACTGAATTATTGCTTTCATATTTCATGTCATGTCACTTTTGCTTCAAATATAGAGTGAATAATAAGAAGTTTTTTTTTTTCCCTCCAAAATATTAAGCTAGAAGACATCAACTAAATGATTGAGTAAGTTAATTAAAAGGGGTACAATAAAAATTAAATTTTCATAAAGACTAAGTATTCTTGGCAGTTAGTCAAAGCGGGATTGGTAACGGGTAAATGGCACCTTCTTCATCTGGGTTATTGATTGAGAATAACCCAGCTCCCATCTCTTTCTAATCCCTCCTCCTATATCCTCTGTCCCTAACCCTCTCAATCCCTTGGCTCTTCCTTTCTTTCCTTCTGAAGGAGTGAAAAAATCTTTCAAAGATATAATGGCTCCATCAAACTTTGTTTCCTTTGAAGATGTTCAAATTGATGGCGTTAATTTTGGGGCTTTTGATCCAGTAGATACACGTATTATAGAGGAAGATCTGGAGAGAATTAGAGCCCCCTAGAGAACTTCACTTAGTTCATAGTGAAAGCTTTTGGGAGAAGTTTTGGTTACCAATTTTTCGATTAGAAGATCAAGGAATTGTGGAAACCTGGAGGTACATTCCCTGTTATTGATTTAGGAAAAGAATTTTTTATTACTAGATTTGGTGATTGGGATGACTATATGAGAATTGTCTCCAGAGGACCTTGATTCTTCAATGGCCATTTTCTCACAATTAGATTGTGGGAGCCGGATTTTAATCCGGAGCTGGCAAAATTTTCTTCTGCTGTAGTCTAGATTAGGCTCCCTGGTTACCAGTGGAGTATTTTGATTCTGTTATGCTCATGAAGGCTGGTTCTTAGCTTGGCAAACTACTCAAAATTTAAGTAAGAACTTCAAAAAAAAAATGTAGGTGTTCCTCTTAAAAAGAGTATTAACCTTGGGAAAAGAATCCAACCAGTTCTTTATCAAGGTATCAACTTTTGTTGTAAGTGTGGTACCGTTGGACATCCCCAGAAAAAGTGTCAAAATTTTCCTTCGAAGTAGATTGACGCCTCTGATAATTCTTTCTTGTGTGCTGTGTGGGGAACTAAGGAAAATCAGATAAGGAAGCTTCACTTCCTTGTTTTGGTCCTTGAATGAAGGTTAAGCTCAAACCAAAACCTTCAAAGTCTCTTAAAAATCTCTACCTTGTTGGACAACAAATAGCTTCGACAGATACGGCTCCTAACTTAGTTTTCTTAGTTTCTGAGAAGACGTCGGTTTTAAATTCAAATTTGCATTCTAGGAAGAAAAAGGTGAAGTGGGTTTGGGAAAAAAGTAGCATCAAGCCTGTTTCAGCACTAGAGTCAAACCTTTCTATTTTGAGCAACTCTTTTGCTACACTCCTTGAGAAGGATTCAAAAATTCCACAAAAAGGGAAATCTAGTCATGTGACCTCTAAATCAGACAACTGTGTTCTGATTGATGGTAGTCCTTCTCTTTTGAATGTACATGAGGGTTCTAAAAGGACTAGATCTTCTAAACCTTTGACAAGAAGTTTTTAGTGAAGAGCCATAGGACTGGCATGAAAGAGTCAGAGACTCTTTGGGCATATCGAACAACTTATCACACGGCCACATAAGCAACTCCATATTCTTTGGTTTATGGGGTCGAGGCAGTTTTGCCTATTGAGAAACAAATTCCTTCTCTACGGATAGCAATGCAAGAAAGTCGAAAATGCGCATTTGCGTCTAATAGAGTTAGAGGTATTAGATGAGAAAAGACTTGAAACCCAACAATACATTAGAATGTATAAGAGCATCTGTCTGAAACTTGCAATACAAAAGTAAGATGTCGCTCATTTGAAATTGGAGATACTGTTCTTGTTGTTCGCAGACCTATCATAACTTCTCACAAAACGACAAACAAGTTCATATCAAAATAGGATGGACCTTATGTTGCACAAGAAGTCTACACAAATGGTGCATATAAGGTAGTTGCAAAATATGAACTTCAAATTGGCCTATTAATGGAAACTTTCTAAAATGGTATTATCCATAAGTAGAAAATAGACAAACTCACTAATGGTGTAGTATGTGGATAAACTACTAAAGTACTCCACTAAGCCCAAAGTGGTCAACAAATTGATACTTTTAGCCCGCATGAGCTAAAACTGTGGATGGCAACCACCAACAATATAGCATGTGGCTACTACTGAAACACTAAACCAAGTCTATGGTGGCAAACAAATAGATGCTGCTGACCCGCAAGAGTAAATTGTGAACGATAAAAAAAATGATCTTCCATCCTAAGGTTGATCAAAAAAACTTCCCAATTAACTTTTTTAAGGTTGATTAGGTTGGAAAAAAAAAAGATCTTCATGTTTAAGGATGATCCTAAAAATAGTGATGATCTTCCTTTTTTAAGGTTGATAAAAAAACTGATTTTCCTTTTTAAGATGGATAAAAAAAAATTTCCTTTTTAAGATGATCAAAAAACAGTATGCTTTTCTTGTTTCTGGTTATACAAAAAAATTATTATCTTCCTCTTCAAGGTTGATATAATATATATATACATGTCTTCGACTTTAAGGTATAGATAAAAAAAAATGATGATCTTCCTTTTTTTGGTTGATCCAAAAAAAAAAAAAAATTCCTAATTCACTTTTAAGTTTGATTAGATTTCAAAAAGAAAATATCTTTCTTATTAAGGTTGTGTTCTTTGGTTTGGGTAAAACAAAAATTTCAATTTAACAAGTAATAAAAACCGCTTTAGCTCCGAACTTCTTGGTGGTCAATAATATGAAATGGATTTGCAATGCTGTCGTAGACACCCAAAATTAACAACTCTCAATATATAGTAGCGGTGAGTACAAGTCGTCCCACAGAGAACAGAGTTTATTCTTGTGCTAACTGGAAAAAAGGGGGGTTTTGAATGCTTTTAAACTAAAACTAAAATAAGAAGATAATTGCAGAAAATTCGATTTAAGAAAAGTCCTGGTTCTGGTCATATCCACCATGGAAATTTCAATAGTCGATCCTTGACACACAAGATAATTCAATTTTATGTCAAGCACTAATTGAATAATTAACCCGAACGAATACACACAATTCAAAGTTGATTCTTATTTCTTTCTAAAGTTGGTTAATTTTCAACACGCGATCCAATTAACCCTAACTATTAATTTAACCCAGACATGCGCCAAAGATCAATTAATAGAAGTTTTAAGATCAACAAGAACAATTAGGCCAATTAAACATAAACACACGCGGTTATGCCAATTAGATGATTAATTTTCTTAAATTCAATAACACTAATCTAGTAATTATCAAATTCAGTTGCTTCAGAGATTGAATTAAGCACACGCATGTAAAACAATCTAGACAGGATTAATTCTAATAACTTAATATTCTGCAACAATAATAAGTTAAAAAGAATAATCATAAATTTAATCGCAGAAAAATAATCAATACTTGACATATAATTGAATAAATTCAAGTACAAGAAGTCTCACAACTTTGTAGAATTGATCCCTCTACCAAGAGAAGGGTTTAGGCACAAAGTGCCATGAAAGAATAAACAATAATTTTCTACTGCTAAAAACCCCTAAAGCTATAAGAAAATAAAAGTGTCGATCTCCTTTTCTCACCCTTCTTGGGGTAGTTATAATGATTATTTAGGGTTACAATTAATGCCTACAGATAAGAACATGAAATCAGGTGAAAAAGAGTCTAACAGGGCGAAGAATCATGTCAAGAATCTAACTTATGCCACCCTTCTGCCTTTAGCGCACATGCGCTGGGGTCTTTGCGCGCATGTGCGCACGAGGCATTGAGTTCCTGGCCTAGTCCGTCCTCTGTGCACATGCGTAGGGACCTTAGCTTGCATGTGCGCGCGAACCACTTCTGGATATCTATTTCTGGATGCAGCGCATCCAGCGCATGGGCGCTGGCTTCCTCAACTGTGCACCACCTTTGACTTCAATTTTCACAATGATTCTTGCATAATTTGGGAAAGTGTAAAACATAAAAGTTGTAGCTCTGTACCTTAGCTTTCCAATGCATCTTAAATCACCTCAATCGAAGCTTAGGATCAAAAGTTATGTTTGAAATACAAAATATCTCTGTGGTCTTCACATCTAGATGTCTAAAATAGCTTCATACTCATTCCCGTCCCGTACTAAGCATTTTCTTTCATCTTTTCCCATCTTTTTCAGCTCTTTTTCACTTTAACTCTACAAAAACTAAGAATAACCAAATTAAGCTCAATAATAACTCAAATCTTTCTTACAACACATGAAAACATGGTAATTGACACAAAATATAGCACAATTATGAACTTATATAATTACACACACTTAGCCTCATCCTCGATCAAACATAAAATTAAAACACTTTAAGCATAATAAAATTCCACTCAATATATTCCCTCAAATATCCACATAACTAATCACTAATCAATCCACCAATCAGAGTAGTCAAAGAACCCAAGAGTTTAAATGCTAATAAAAACCAAAACATGAAATTCGTGTGTATGTGTGTATTGCCATTCAAAAATTTAGATTTGCAAATATCTAGATTAAATCATGAAGACCCTCAAAAATTTCTAAACACCCCATAGTTCACTCTTCTTAGACCCCTCCACCCAATCTAGATAGCCGATTCAATTCAAATTTAGGTAGGACTTTCAGTTCGAACTAGAAATTAGGATATTTGTTAGCCAAAGAAGGGAAAGGATATATCAAATAAGAACAAGAGCTTTATAGTAATGACGGCCACACATTAAAATAAAACTTCTCTTCACATGAGGAATATCAAACATCCAACACCCACACTTGAGTAACAAATACCCATGAAGAATTCCAAAAAACCAAACATGCCAACCTCTTTCGGACATATATACCTCACATCATCATTTTATTTTTCTATGTCTGCTCATAGTACGGGTACTAGTGGTAGGCACTACCTGCAACATATAAATACGCAGGAACCAGAAATGGGCACTACCTGCAAATACAGGTACCAGTGATAAGCACTACCTGTAAATATTAAAAATATGCAGGTACTAGTGATGGGCACTACCTGCAAATACAGAAACTTCCTTAGTCATTTTTTTTTCAACAATTTTTTTTCCAATACCCCATTTCGCAACAAAACTTATGTACATCACTCACTTCTCACAAACTTCTAACCTTATATCCCCATAACAAATAATGTGCACCATAAGCTCTTAAAGGAAAAGCTTAGGATAAAACAATGAAAAGAAACGTTAAGCTCAATAAAGGTAGGTAATTGATACGTGAAAGAAGGCGAATGATATTTCTCTTCACAAGAACAAGGCTCAAATAGGGTACTTAGAATAAATTGTTAAAATGGTTGGCTAGAATGGCTCAACAAAAGAAAAAAAAGCACTACTCTCATTTTTAAACTAAATCGGGTCGTCTAAGAATTAGTTTCGAAAATGTAATAAAGTGATTTTTTGGGATGCAACATAATTGAGTCTGCATAACTTTCTCTAAGTATCCCAAATCAACAATTAAAGTATCATGAATGGAAAATATTAACACCGACTACTCATTCATGCATGGTTTAATTAATGATTTATTATGTAGAAAAATGGGGAAATATCTTAAGCAAAAATTTTCAAAAATTTCAAAAAAAAAGAGAACAATGGTCAATTAATCCACAAAATTTTCAAAAATTTTAACAAACTCTCATATCAAAGGAAAAGTTAAAATATTGCAGCAAAATTGAGCAAAATACACCAAACAACTTAAAAATCCAAATAATTTTCCACCCCACACTTAAAATGAAGCATTGTCCTCAATGTAAAAAAAAAAAAAAAAAGCATAAAATGTGAAAAAGAAAAGCTTTTCTGGATTTAAGTAGCGTTTGGAGTAGTATCCGCTATAAATAACCCCTTGTCGCGAATGAAAGCTAGAGAACACTAAACAAAACAGAACAAAACAAAGAAATAATTCCCTTGAGACAATAAGAAACACAAGAAAAGTGTTATCTTTTTGTCCTACAATAATCAAGAAAAACTTACTCCCTTAAGGGAATACACAACTAAAAATACACGACACACATGATTATGAAAATAAACGTAACTAAAAGGAAATTAACCAACTAAAATGAAACCTAACCAACGAAAATGACTAGTAAAATAACTTATATGTTACGCAAATTGTCTAGGAAATCAACTAAAGAGAACGGCCCAACACGTAGGGCATAAAAACTCAAGGAGCTTGGGGCCCTAAATCCTATGGAAAATTAGGAAAGGGAGGAAATGTAGAAGGGTCCTCTCCCCGCTCTTTGGCCATCTGACGAGCCTCCATGATCTGCTGCCACCTAAACTGATATTGCATAAACGAATCAAAATGACTCTGCCCCATCCGTTGTTGTTCTGCCAAGATTTGATGTAGAAGCTCCTCCTGCGATTGCTGCAAAACAGGTACCGGCTCATCATCTGAATCCTCAACTTTTCTACGTATGACGTAGAGCTTGGGACCGAGTGCGTTTAACTGAAGCTCGTATACCCTCTATTGGAATTATTTGGCCTGGCCTCAATTTTTCTTCAGAAGGCTCAATCACCACACCACTTTCCAAACATAGAGTCATAATCAGATGGGAAAACCATAATCCCAGTTGCCTACTAGTAGCGGAGTAGCAAATTTGTTGACGTATGAGCTACTGACCGACATCAATGACTTTCTCGATAGCAATACAATACATCAATTTGGCCCTTTCCATAGTGACATGGGTTAGATGGTTTACCGGTAGAAGGTGGCCACAAAAGATTTTAAACCAGACAAACCATGCTGGCTTAAGTTTATTCGCATGGAAATGCCGAGCCGCCATGCCATCTGTTGTAAAAGTTTGGTCCACGTCTCCGTCACAAAGAACGCTTGTGATCTGTTGAAGCTCTATATTGGCATTATGGGTATCGGGCCATTCATCGTTACGAACACGAGTGACCTTAAAAAATCTGTTGATTTCATTGGTATAGACATCCATTTCTTTTCCCTGTACATATATAAGTGGAGCTATAATGATCAAAATTAGAATAAAACTCATGCACCACCAGAAGGACGGCATCTATGGGAGTTGAAATGAAAAGCTCCCATCCACGATTGCGAATGGCTAACTTGATTTCTGGCACCCCTTCCAATGGCGCTTGTATGCCATTTTCCTTAATTTAGATGTTAATAAGAGAGAAACATATACTAGCCCATTTTGAGATATCATTGTCATATTTTGTTTGGTTGCTGTAGTTAAAAATCGCAACCTGCCACCAACTCTTGGTTGTAGAGCCTCGGATGATGAGGATTCTCCGGTACCCTTGTCTGTGGCTGTTTTCTTTGTTATTATTCCCATTCCTATCAAACATAAACTTGCATCATGACCCCCAAACAAACAATTACAACACCCCACACTTAAATAAAAGGCCATTCCCCCAAATCATAAGCCTTAGATAATACATGAAAATCCAAGCAAAATAATGCCTAAAACTAAGGCTTATATACATGTGCATGAACATTCCTATGCATGAAAACTAATCAGAAAGAATTCACATGGAATATCAATGGCCTAGGAATTAAATTTGTGCATCAATGCCTTGTGTTTGAACATTTTTATTCATTGAGACAATTTATCGAACACATTGCATACATAAAGAAAGAGGAACTTTCTAGGTATATTATGAACGTGCAATCCATCCTCAATCAAACTAATCCATACAATAATCACTCAAAATTTATGTTTGAAATTCAATCCATATGAGATTTCATCAATCAAAGCGTAAAAAGACTCAATATATTCTTGAAAATTAATTGAAACCCATAAGGAAAAAATTGTTGAAAGAGAGAGAAATTCATACCTTGATTTGATTTTCCCTTAAAGAAGAAGAAATTTGGGTGTAAAATTGATGGAAGTGGGGTGAGTTTTGGAAAACTTGAAGTGGGGGATTTGAGGGTTTGAGAAGAAGTTGAAAGAGAAGAGGAATGTGAAGAAATAATGGGATTGGAACGGTTAAGTTCCTTTATACCTATCACATGGACGTACGCTGCTTCCTCAGCACGCATGTGCGCACAGACAATGAATCAGTGGGATATTCGACCCCACGCACACGCGCTGGGATTTTAGCGCGCTTGTGTGCGCGAGGTAGTAGACAAATTGTAAGGGGTCTCAGTGCACATGCACTGACCTTTTAGTGCTCATGTACGCTGAAGGCAGAATGATGAAAATAAATATATATATATTTTTTTCAAGCACAAACATTCTACCCTAAATAACCCTCATAAAACACATAAACTTCAAATGATCTATTTTATCATTTTAGCCTCTTAATGCAATCGATTTTTCAATTAACTACGAAATTAAAATATGATGTCCTTTTAAACTAAAATAACTAAAAATAAAATTGCCAAAATTAAATAACAGAATAAAATTGAAATGGATATAGGTTGCCTTCCATGCAGCGCCTTTGTTTACTGTCGTTGGCTGGACGTGATACTTTTTCACCAATCAATCAAGTAACTCCCATGTGGAGGAGTCTAAGAATCTTCCGCTTCACTGTTTTCACAAATGATGGATTCAATCACCTTTGTTCTTTTAGGACCCGAACTAGTTACTCTTCTTGCGAGTTGCTAAGTTGACTTGAGATTATCACCCTCTCCTTGTCCATCAAAAATATGTACTTAAGATGACCAGGAAGGCGATTGTAATCCGGAATTGTTCCCTGAGACAACAGATAACTTCAATTTTTCGTTAGAAAGTAGTAAAGCATTAAGACTTCCATTACTTTTTTGTTGCAAAAAATCCTCGTTCTTTTCTTTGAGATGTTCTTCATGGTTAGTGTTCACCTCCTGATTATCGTTGTGTTCATGAGTTTCTTGTATTAGAGAATTACACACATCGATTACAGAAACAAGTTTAGTATGGTCAGATGGTTCAACATCATCATAAATGCTAAAGTTAACACTTTTATCTCCAAATTCCATACTAAGAGTGCCTTTAAGAACACCTATCTTTGTCTAGGATTCCTAACAAAATAGGAGCATTGGAATCACCTTGTTCCATTTCTAACACAAAAAAATCAGCAGGAAAAACTAAACTTCCCACTTGAACTAAGATATCCTCTACAATTTCCTTAGGATAGGCTAAAGATCTATCAGCCAATTGAATTACTATACCAGTTTTATTCAATGGTCCAATTCTCAATGCATCATAGATAGAATATGGCATTATATTAGAGAATAGATGGACCTAAATACCGTTGAACCCAGTTATGTTAATCATGTTTAAATGATGACCAAATAGCACTAATGGTTTGATAACAAGTGTGCAGAAAAATAGGTAGGTTCGGACGCAAATGATCGTCCGAACAAAACAACCACAAGACTTAACAGACGCAAATGACTGTCCGAATGACAGAGATTCGGACCATGGTAATCGTCCGACACAAAGAATTTGAAGCAAGTCTCAGACGAAGAACAGCGTCCGATCATATTTCCAGAAGACTTTGCTTCGATCGGACGCATGTTGGGACGCATCCTCGGATGTCCGAACGAATACCCTCAGAGAACGGACGCAGTGTCAGACGTAGGGTTTAGCAGCACAGTACGAACGGTCCAACGGCTAGTTTGTCCAGACGCACTCCTGCTGCATCGGCCGTCCGAATTCCAACGGCTAGTTTTCCAGTAAGAAAATAGCCGTTGGGAAGTTGTTGGAAGCAGATATTTGGCAACTATAAATACCCCTAGAAGAACGAAGTCTGAATTAATTAAAGGAGGACTTCTACATTGATTACAAATAATACTTGAGCTATTTGGGAGAAATAGTGGGTACAAGTGTTGTAATAGTGTAGGTAGTTTTGTGAAAAGAGCTTAGAAGTGTAAGAGTTCTTCAAGTGTAAGAGTGCAAAAAGGTTTGTTTTAGAAACAACCTAATTCACCCCCCTCTTAGGTTGCTTTGGGACCAACAAATCCAACATGGATTTTTCAACATATGTATTGCCTATCTTGCAATGAAAAGAGAACATATTTGGGTCCTTACGCTTTTCAGGTAAGGATTTTTGAATAAAAGACGATACATATTTCCCCATCTCTACCTTTCTAACTTTTTTTTCTTTTTGCTTTCTATATGGGAACACAATTCTAGTTCAAAAATATAGTATTCCCTTATTATTTGTTTAATAGCATCTATATAAGGGAATCATTTACCTGCACACTTACGAAAATTTTCGTATAGCTCTTTGTCAAGTTCCTCTTTCGAAAACTCTTTCAATGCCACGGGGAATGGGGGGTTCAGGCTTAACTTCAGGCCATATAGGAACAGTTTTATCTTCATTGTTGCTGCTTTTCTTCTCTCATGGTTCAACCTCTTTTTCGACTGTGGTCTTCTTTTCAGCCTCAATATGTTTAGGAACTAATTTCTGTTGGATGCACATCAACCTTTTTACCACTCCTCAGCATAATTGCACTCACATTCTCCTTGGTGTTGATGATAGTTTGAGACGGCAACTTCTCGAATTTCTGCGCTTCCAACCTGCTAATTGCGGTAGCCATTTGACCCATTTGATGTTGCAACTACTGAATACTAGCCTTTGTATCCTGTTGGAATTGAATCGTATTTTCAGTTAAAATATCCAGCCGTTCCTCTAAAGACTTACTGGACTGATTATTCAGATTTGGTTGTTGTCTTCGAGCAAATAGCGGCCTATATGGTTGGAATTTCCTCCGATTTTGTTGAGGCTGATTCTGGCCTGTGTTCCTGTATCTCAAATTAGGATGATCCCTCCATCCAGGATTGTACGTGTTCGAATAGGGATCATAACTTTGTTGTGGCTACCCTAGGAATCCTCCGGCTGCATTTACGTGGTCTTGACCTTCATCTTATAATGTGGGAAACACATCTGTTGAGTGTTCCTCGTTTGAGTAGATATGATACATCGTGGTTGTGCAGTCGGTGCGGTACCTTAAGCCAACTGTCGAACAAAAGAAGTCAAACTAGCCATTTGTTGTTCTAATGATGAAACATTTACCTCATTTACACTCTTGAGAGGTTGATCATGTCGTGTCCCAAACTTTTGAGAATGTGCAACCATATTCGATATAAGCTCACGAACAACATCTACGGTCAAATTGTCTAACGCCCTTCCACTTGCAGCGTCAACCATGTTCCTTTCATTAGGCAACAACCCATCATAAAAATATTGAATTAACAAGGAGTCACTTATCTGATGATGCGGACAGCTTGCACACAATTTCTTGAAGCGCTCCCAATACTCATACAAGGATTCTTCATTGAACTGCCTTATTCCACAAATTTCTTTGAGAATATTTGCAGCTCGAGATGCTGGAAATATTTAGCCAAGAATAGTCTGTTCATCTGCTCTCAAGTTGTGATACTACCCGAAGGTAAATCGAACAACCAATCTTTTGCTTCATCTTATTAGTTGAGTGAGAATGGAAATGTTTTCAACTTGATATGTTCCTCTAACACCCTGGTGGGTCTCATACTTGTGCAAACCACATGAAACTCCTTAAGATGTTTGTTTGGATCTTCACCTGGTAATCCATGAAAAGAAGGTAATAAATGGATTAGTCCAAATTTTAATTCAAATGTAACATGGGCATCTAATTCTAGATATGTAATGCATAAAGGTTGTTGATTTAGTATGGGTGCGGCTAATTCTCTCAAAGTCCGTTGCGCCGTGTTCGTCTCTTCCTGTTGTTCCTGATCACCTGCAAAGATATAGTTAAACAATTGTTCTTTCCCTAACTGTCTTCTCTTATCTCTTTTCCCAATCTGCGTAATGTTCTCTGTGTTTCTGGATCAAATTGGAATTCAACTTGTCCAGCAGACCGGGTCACAGGCATACACAATTAGCAGAAGAAAATACAAAAAGAAAGAAAAGAAAAATTGAAATAACTAGCACAAAAATAATTCAAACCATTCCCCGACAAGTTGCGACACCAAAATTTTGGTGGTCAATAATATGATGCGGAGTTGCAATGCTGTCGTAGGCACTCAAAATTAACAACTCTCAATATGTAGTAGCGGTGAGTACAGGTCGTCCCACAGAGAACGGAGTTTATTCTTGTGCTAAATGGAAAAAGGGGGGGTTTTCTCTTGTTTGTTTAAACTAAAACTAAAATAAGAAGATAATTGCAAAAAATTCGATCTAACAAAAGTCTTGGTTTTGGTCATATCCACCATGGCAATTTCACTAGTCGATCCTTGACACACAAGATAATTCAATTTTATGTCAAGCACTAATTGAAGAATTAACCTGAACTAATACCAATTAAAAGTTGATTCTTATTTCTTTCTAAAGTTGGTTAATTTTCAACACGCGATCTAATTAATCCTAACTATTAATTTAACCCAGACACGAGCCAAAAATCAATTAATGGAAGCTTTAAGATCAACAAGAACAATTAGGCTAATTAAACATAAACACACGCGGTTATGCCAATAGGATTAGATGATTAATTTTCCTAAATTCAATAACACTAATCTAGTAATTATCAAATTCAGTTGCTTCACAGATTGAATTAAGCACACGCGGTTAAAACAATCTAGAAGTAGATTAATTCTAATAACTTAATATTCTGCAACAATAATAAGTTAAAAGAACAATCATAAATTTAATTGCAGAAAAATAATTAATACTTGACATATAATTGAATAAATTCAAGGACAAGAAGTCTCACAACTTTGTAGAATTGACCATGGCTTCAAATCCCTCTACCAAGAAAAGGGTTTATGCACAAAGTGGCATGAAAGAATAAACAATAATTTTCTACTGCTAAAAACTCTAGCTAAAAGAAAATAAAAGTGTCGATCTCCTTTTCTCACCCTTCTTGGGGTATTTATAATGAATATTTAGGGTTATAATTAATGCCTATAGGTATGAACGTGAAATCGGGTGAAAAAGAGTCCAACAGGGCAAAGAATCGTGCCAAGAATCCAACTTATGCCACGTCCTGCTGGCATCCGCGCACATGCGCCGGGATCTTTGCGCGCATGTGCGTGTGAGGCAGTGAGGTCTTGGCCTATTCTGTCCTCTGCGCACATGCATGGGGACCTTAGAGCACATGTGCTCACGAACCACTTCTGTCTGCAACGCACATGCGTTGCACAGCTCCAACGCATGTGCACTGGCTTCCTCAATTGTGCTCCACTTTCGACTCTAATTTTCACCTTGATGCTTGCATAATTTGGGAAAGGGTAAAAGACAAAAGTTGTAGCTCTATCCCTTAGATTTCCAATTCATCTTAAATCATCTCAATCGGAGCTTGGGATTAAAAGTTATGCTTGAAATACAAAACTACATCTAAAATGGCTTCATACTCGTGCCTGTCCCGTACTAAGTATTTTCTTTCATCTTTTCACATCTTTTTCAGCTCTTTTTCACTTTAACCCTACAAAAACTAAGAATAACTACATTAAGCTGCAAAATAACTCAAATCTTTCTTACAACACATAAAAACGTGAGTAATTGACACAGAAAATATAACACAATTATGAACTTATCACTTCTACCCTTGTACCTACAAGTATACAGTGCTTGATAGTAGTGTAGGGTGAGCAGGATCGTTCCCACGAGATTGTCGGATTAGCAAGTCCTAGTATTTAGGAGCTTTTGCATAGTTAGGCAATTCAATAACAAAAGGAACGATAACTCTAATCAAATTCACCATTTTAAACATGTAATTAAAGAAAACTATAGAGCAAACTATCTACTAAAACAAGTAAATTGAACAAGTTAATAACTAATTACAAGATCAACTACTTTAATATACTAAAGACAAGTAAAGGAAAGTACTTAAAATTACACTAATTTAACTAAATTGAATTTAGAATTAGAAAGCAATTAATCTAAACTAACTAAAGAAAGCAACAAGAAAATATGTAACGGAAGATATTGCCATTTTTAAACTAGTATTTGCAAAGAAAAATACTTGAAACTGAATATTTTTAGATTTTTGATGAGAAATATGTAAAGAAAGCCCAATAAAATTTGCTAAAATTTAAAGCAAGGAAATTGAGAATTTTCAACTAAATATCACTAAATTACCAAGAACCCTAAAAACTTATAAAAAGCTTGAAGTAGAAGTAAATAATTTTGCACGAAAATGTATATTAAAGTAAGTAAAAATTATATCTAGTTAAAACTGAAGATTAAACCACTAAAACTAATTATTCAAAATTAAAACTTGCAAGGAATTGAAAATTAGGTGTAAAGAAAAATTAAAGAGAAGTTTGTATTAAAACTAAATGCTTAAAGTTTAAATTACACTAATCTAATCTACTGTAAGAAATACTCATCACACTACCTACTATGTGTACTAAGCAGATCAAAAATGCCTAATGGTATACGTTGGAGTGTTTTACAAGCCACCGTAAAAATTGGACAAAAATTACAACAATGCCATTATTACTTAAGCTGCCTACATCTTGATATTGCGACATGGAATTTCGATGTCGTAACATCGAGCTTTGTAAAATTACATAACCATTCTCCGTCTCGATGTCGAGACATTGAAATCCCATGTCGCGACATCGAGCCTATTTTAGCTCAATTCTTCATTAATTTGGTTTTGGTCCTTGAACTTTTGTAATCTTGAATTCCATCTTTCCATTGGAACCTGCAAACACACTTAACTAAATAAGTAACTAAATTAACTAAATTAATTAAAAATTCATGATATTTACAAGAAATGCAAATACAACTACAAAATGTATCTAATTAAATTAAAACACTTAATTTGACACCAAAAATAGAGATTAAAGTAACAAAATGCCATAATTTAGAAGCAAAATAACTCTACTTTACTAGAATTATCACATCTGCAAACTTAGCATTTTGTTAGTCTCGAGCAAAATAAGAAATAAAAAAGACTCGCTAAATGACATAACAAGCACACCGCCAAATTGACAACACAAAAGATGAACAATAGATGTACTTATGAATAATAAAGAATTCTCTCAAGGGACCTCAAATAACTATATGACAATTGAATTATTTCAATTAGTCAATCCAAATTTTTTAATTTCCCAAAAATCATAAGTTCAATTGTATACACAAAATTTCAAATTACTAAGCATTGTAGATTCTGTATTTGATAGAAAGATTTTAGTTCATATTAAATTCGAAATATCATCTTTTCTTAGATTTAATTATTGCAAAGTTGTTCAACTATACCATGTCTTAAGGTCGCCTGGAAATAAAAGTTATTAGGAATCTACCTATATGTACATGTCACATAAGTTGGCAACATTAATCTATCAAGGAATGAGTAGTATGATATCAGTGATAAGTATTTCAAACATTCCCCCTCAACTTGTTGGTATTCTAAAGTGTAATTCCTAATGGGTTATTTCGAAGGAAAAATATGTGTACATGTCGGAATCTCACACTCGTCTTATTCCTATAACAATATATATATTGCAGTCCTAAACCAAGGAAGAGGAGTAAAATATACCTAAGACTAATATCTAATACTAGTCATTCACAAATTAGAATAATATTCTCCATGTAAACACACAAAATGTCTTAAATTCCTTATATTCTATTTAAACTAATTTTTTTCGAAAGATAAATTGAAAAATAAAGTAATATTTATGATTTGATCAAAAACAATATTTCAAATGAATTTCACCCAGAATATTAGTCCCTTTCTTTTCAAATTAAAATTCTTGCATTGCAAAAGAACCATTCATACATACTTAAGTTCATGAAATGTCCAATCCAAATAGTTCAATCATATAGTATTACAAGTCAAGTATCATCATCGAGTATCAAATTGATCAGTTTTTCATCCAAGGGCCATCAGATACATACATACAAACGTAAAAGGACCATTCCTAACATAGGAAAAGAACACCCTCAAACTTGACATTTTATTAGTTTGATGAGTAAAACTTATTCATCCACTCGCCTAAAACTCAAACATCATTACACATAAAAACTACAAAAAGTAAAAAGAAAATAAACATAACAATATTCTAGCAAAATAAAGATTAAGGCCTAAGCCAATCTACTCCAAAGTAAAGTATCCAAACCAAAATATCTAAAAGCATAAAATAGCCATGATAAAGTACTAAAGTACTAAGGAAATGAAAATAAATACAAATTTCAAATCTCTCTAAATCCCTCAAGTCAATAAATCACGAAGCATTGTTGTAGAATGGTATCTTCTCCAGATATCTCCAAAATCAGTCACTTTTCATCATTTTTGTCTTGCTCCATCTCCTCATGATCATCCTTTGCTCCACTGTGCTGACTTTCCTTGAAATCCTCATCTTGCGTTCCACTGGTACAACCAACTTGTTGTGAAGGATTGTCACCTTGATGTACCAGTACCTTTGGTTGTGTGTAGTAGGATTGTCCATAAAGTGGACCATAATGCCAAAGTGGAGACAGTGGAGGTTGTGCCCATCAAGGTATGTGCCCATCAAGGTACTGGTAAATCATTTCGCAATTCCTTCAGTCCATCCCAATGAACATGGACACATTTCCATACTTGGTCAACAGAAGGACTAAAGAAAAGCAAGTGTTCTAAGGATTTTACATCTCCTCCACACTGTTTACAGGTAACCTCACCCACTTTCAATCTTTTATTAATAATTACATTAATTGGGGGTATATTTCTGAGGCCTTTCCACAAAAAAAAAATGTTTCAACTTATATTTAATTTTCAGATTCCAACAAAATTCTAGATCCTCGCACTTTGATTGTTTCCAGTACCGTTAAGGAGATTAGTTGGTTATTGTACCTTGATGACTGAAAAGTTTCTTTTGTACACTTAGCTTGATGATACCCAGAGCTAACAGTATCTTCCCCAGCTCTACTGTGTCTCCAAATATGAAATTTGTCATCCTTTTGGTTAGCACTGATAGGAATTGTTTCATGTAACTTCTATTTCTTCCTTATTAAAAATTTGATGCAGTAATGTGTAGCAAAGCAATGTCTCTTATACACATTCTTGCCTAATAAGAGACACTGTGCTATATATATTAGGCATAACTGTTTTGTTTTCTGATTTTCCTGAAAATCTTATACACATCTAGATAGATGTGTATAAGAGACAGTATTGAATTCATCCTTAGGGCTCATTATACTCTGCCACCACCAGAAGGCATTTTTGGGGACTTCAGTTTCCACGAGGGAACCCTTCTTGTAATACTTGGCCCTGAGAACTTTGCTGACCAACAAGTTAGGTCTGGTTAGTAATCTCCAAATCTACTTAGCAAGAAGAGTAGAATTGAAAATTTGAATGTCTTTAAAACCCATTTCACCATTTGTTTTCCCTTCAATTAGGTTCTCCCAACTAGTCCAGCATGTTTTCCTAGTATTCTAGTTTTCCTTCTCACCAAAATTTAGACATATAATTTTTTTGAGTGCACACAATTCTAAACACAATTTCTTTGACAACTTAAAACATGACATGGCATAAGTTGGCAATTCAGATAATGCTCACCGCTTTGAGCAATAGTGTGAGCAAGAACTTCCCAGCTTTGTATTTCTAGCTTTGAAGCTGTGTTTTATACTATCTCCATTGTATGAGAGGCAAATTTTTGGTTTTTGGATATGCTTACCACCATAGGTAACCCAAGATACTCCCCATGAGTGCCAGCTTGATACCTTCTAGTACTCTACAAATTTCAACAGTAGTCTGATCATCAGAAATTTTACTGAAATAAGCAATGGACTTCTCAAGATTGATGCATTGTTTGAAGCTACCTCATATTTCCTCAACACACCAATAATCTCATTTGCTTCCTGATACGTGTTAAACTCTAAATTTACAAATTAACTATATACTAACACACGTTTTTGCAAGTGCATGGGTCGGGTAGTAGTATAAAGGTAAAAGATCGTTCCCACGAGGATCAAATTGGGACAATTACACAGTGCGAATATGTAATATCAATCACTATTTAGATGATCACAAATTGAAAAGAATTATTTTTGAGATTTTTTTATAAAAATGAATTAAATAATAAACTAACCCTAGAAAATTACGAAAAATAAATTTGCGTGAATTAAAGGACAAACTAAATTAACTATGAAATAATTAATTGATAGAAATCCTAACTAAAAATAATTAAAGATCTAACAAAAGCACTTAAAATAAATAACGAAATTAAATTAAGAATTAATCCTAAATTAAAATTAAATAAATTAGGCAAAAAAGTAATTAAATAATTAAACAACAAAAATTGAAGTGAAAATAATTAACTAATAACTAATAAAGCTTACTCAAACCCTTCGAAGATTGTCAGTCCCAACAGATTAGATGTGTCACTCCGGATTAGCTTATTAATCAAGAAAGAGGTACCATTTGGTCTATATGTGGAAAAAATTTAAAAAAGACTAAAGAAATTATACACATCTAGATGTGTATAAGAGACATCCAACAAGCAGCTATTTTAAAAATACCTTGATGTTTGTCCCTAATTCTCTAATAATAACTTATAAAGGAAAATGGCTATTTATAGAATTATGTGGGCTTTTCTTTTAATAATCAACTTGTAGCCCACACGCGGTTGGACTCTTGTTGGCTTTTGCACGTCAGGATCCTTGAGGCAATCATAATCCTTGTACCTTTGACGTGGCCCACGTTTGACTTTACTCCTGCCATCTTTGCTTAAGCCTTGCAGCAC
The DNA here is from genome assembly GCA_025175665.1 of Cinchona pubescens. NCBI lineage: Eukaryota > Viridiplantae > Streptophyta > Magnoliopsida > Gentianales > Rubiaceae > Cinchona > Cinchona pubescens. The sequence continues at coordinate 7,523 of JANKKI010000533.1, read as the reverse complement.
AATTTATCCTTACTGCAGTAAGGATCTCCACTGCCAAAGTGCAATTTGGCCAGGCTCCCTTTTTTTTTTCATTGTTCAAGAATGAAAATCTCCACTTTGGAACTTCCAAAATTACCCTTTCTTGCATAGCACAACCAAATTAACATTACTAACATAATTTTAACACAAATTTAATACTAAAAATTACTAAAACACATTAAACACACAAAACCTAATTCCAAACTAATAATCCTAAAAACACACACAAAACACCTAAGAATTAGGGTTACAAAACATCAAATTAGGGTTCATGTTAAATAAATTATACCCAAAATTTTAGACTTATCAACTCCTCCCAAGTTGACGTTTTGCACGTTCCGGGCAAAAACAAAAGAAAAAGAGTAACACACTAACATGACCACTAACAAAAAGAAAATCCATACAAAAATAACTATTCCTTTATATCAATAATAAAATTTTTAATGAAAATGCAATTGAATTCCACACACACATAAGAAAATTTCGATCCATAATCCCATATTCATCATATCAATGTAACCATTCCACTCGCAAAGAAAAAGAATGGAAAGCAGAATCACTCCCTAACTCATCTTGACAAGACTTATATTAACTACAGTTTAACAAGTGACAATGTAATCAAACATTCAAAAGAATGTTTGCATCCCATAATCATTAATACGAATTAATCCAGACCAAAGATCAAATAGATCTTTTCAGCTTGTAATGTAGGCTGAGGGACATAGGTAGGATAAATTTAGATAAAGTAGCTCAAATCACCTTAGTTACATAACTTCGACAACATTGAACCAAAATCCCAAATACATGTCCGAACCACTCCATCATTTAACCAACAACATAGAAGGCTACAACATGCCCTCTTATTCACAAAAACAAAACAATACTTGTGTTGGTCCCAAAGCAACCTAAGAGGGGGGGGTGAATTAGGATTCTTAAAAATTACTTTAAGAGATATTGATATTTTCAAGATGAAATCAGTTATAACAAAATCAGTTATAATAATATCAATAGAACAAAGAATTAAAGAGAGAATAAATTGAACAATAAGAACTACTTTCAAGCTAGCAAGCTTGAAGGATGAAATTTGAATGCTTCACACACTTGGTGAGCCAACAATCTTTACAAAGCTGGGATGTAAGAGACAGGTTAAGTGACTAAAACAGTCTAGACTAATACAACAAGGCTCTAAAGTCAATTTGCACTTCAAATTACTTTCTTCTAGACTTGTATTCAATGTATTAGATGATTTTTACAGGTTATTAAAGCATCTATTTATAATAGCAATTAATAGAGCTTTCAACTACTTCCTAACGGCTAAGTAATAAATGCACAAATAAACGGACGTTGTGGGTTAAGAGACAGGCTATTCTGATGCTGTAACTGATGGTCAGCAAACCTCTACACATCCAGACTAATCCATTTGCAATATTGGATATCAATCTGTCAACACATTATATCAAAACATAATAATATAACAAATTATATCAGAACATCACAGATATAGCATAGTCTCCCTTAGAATATGCGGCAACAAATTATATCGAATATCGCATGACATAGCATAGTAACTTCTCCTTTTGACATCAATCAAAAAGACTCCCCCTTAGAATATGCAGGTAGTTTTTATAGAATTGAAAGAGGGTTAGAAATGAATACATATTCAAGCTACATAAGTTGCTGAAAATGCTAAAAGGTTCCAATAAGCAGAGAACTGCTGAAAACAACAAAACCGAAAGAAACTAATGAGAGTCATTTTTCTTTTTTGAGCATTTTTCTGTCTTTTGACGTTTGGATGGAACATCGTCGTCGGTAAGAGGTATTCACTTTGGCAGTGGAGAAGATGGTGCAGAAGTAGATGGCGCAGATGTGAATGGAGGTGGTTGAGGAGTGGGAGAAGGAGGGATAGCAAAATCAGATGTGGAGGCATGGGATTGGGATTTGGCAATATCAAAGGCTGCCTTAGTTAGCCATTGATCATTAAAAAACCTAAGACCTTTACGTTCAATGTAGGATTTATTAAAATAAGAGGAAAAGAATGGAATAGTAAAAGGGAACATTGAGGGAATCAAAACTCTTGTGAGAAATTTTCCAAAAGGAATATTTCTTGAGTATCTTAGAAAAAAGTTCCCATAGGGAACAAAAAGATACCCAAAGTCTAGAGAAATACCTTTGAACACACGAGAAAAATAAGTCTAGATTGCATTTTTCGGGCTCAGTCGATGCCCGTCGATTGGCAACAAAAGATTGGTTACAAGGGTATACATAATGTTAAGTTCAGGTGGCGAGTAGTCTTGGCTTCCGAAGCCTGCCACTTTAAAATGGACATTGAAAATGGCTCGAACTCGTCGATATCAAACTGAGTATCCTCAGCGGGCCATTTATCCAAGGAAAAGAAGTAGGAAAAATCAGAGGGGTCGGAGATTTCACATTCAAAAATGGTGTTAATTATATTAGATGAAATCTCAATATCAGTGTTATTAACACGAGAAATAAGGGTGCGAATAGTAGGACCTTTCCGAAGATTGGCCGTGAATTGAAGCACGCATATCGTGATAAACAGGCAAATCGAGATGGACTAAATGACCCCAATTTTGTTTTGCAAAACAGGATTTTATAATAGGAAGATTATACTCATCGAAAAGACTATTGAAGCGGGGCGTTGAACTATAATGGATTTACTAAGAAGAGAAGTGTACGCTCGATGCCTTGGCATCGATGAATTTGACGATTAGTGGTGGAAACTTGAGGAGTTGCGGATGATTCTCCTCGCACACGAGCTTTTCCTCTGGTTTTTCTACCGCGAACCCCCGAAGAGGACCCGCCACGGGCTTTCACCCTTGTTTTTGGAAGAAAGAAAGTACAAAAAAATTGAAGATTTGAGATTTTAGGAATTTGGATGGTGAGGGAAAGGAAGATGTGATTTAGGGGCTAAGGATTATGGGTAGGATGATTCTTTGATCAATTTGGAAGGGAGAGTGTTAATTTTGATTTGGTAGGAAGGAAAATAATTCGCGGAGGGTTTCGGTGGGGTAAGTCGAAAGAGCTCAGTCTCGGCATGTCTGCGTCAAGCTCAATTTCAGTCTAAAGAGGCTTAATCAATACGAATTTCCTTTTTACAATCTAGATCTCTAATGAAATGATGCTTAACATCAATGTGTTTAGTTCTAGAGTGCAAAACAGGATTTTTTGTGAGATTAATTGCACTAGTGTTGTCACATAAGAGACAGGAACACAATCAAAAATGACACAAAATCCTTTAAAGTATGTTTCATCCAAAGAAGTTGAGCACAACAATTTCCAATGGCAATGTATTCGGCTTCCGTAGAAGAAAATGGAATTTTGTTTTTGCTAAACCAAGACACAAGACAATTTCCCAAAAATAACACATTCCACTGTACTTTTTCTATCAATTTTATCCAGCAAAATCAGCATCGAAATAGCTAATTAGATCAAATGTAGAGGACTTTGGATACCACAGACCAAAATCCGTTGTTCCTTTTAGATATCTAAAAATTCTTTAAGCTGCAATCAAATGTGATTCTTTAGGACAAGATTGAAATCTAGCACATAGACAAACAAACAAACATGATATCTGGTCTACTAGCAGTTAAGTAAAGTAAACTCCCGATCATACCTCTATAGTGTTTTTCATCAACACTATTACCTCTTCGTCTTTATCAAGTTTGGTTGAAATACACATTGGTTTTATAAGAATGTACTTGCTCAGTTGATGATTTAAACTTTGACCAGCTCTTTTGTGTACTTGATTTGTGTAATAAATGTTCCTTCCTTGGTTTGATGAATTTGTAGTCCGAGGAAAAATTGCAACTTGCCCATCATGCTCATCTCAAACTCTTCTTGCATTAGTTGTGAAAAATCCTTGCACAAACTCTCATTAGAAAGACCAAGAGAACAGCCTTCAAACATCACATCAGACAAACGAAGAATGAGAAGAGGAGGAGCTGCTAAAAAAGTGTAGTGTCAACAATACCTCTTTTGAAACCATTTTCTAACAAGAAACCACTTAATCTTTCATACCAAGCTCTTGGAGCTTGTTTCAAACCATATCTAGATTTGGAGAGTTTGAAAACATAATTTGAAAGATTCTTATTTTCTCCGGTTTTTTAATGATCAATGGCTAACTAAAGCAGCCTTTGATATTGCAAAATCCCATCCCATGCTTCCACTTAGCCGCTGCTCAAGTCCAGTTCTAGAGTGTATCAGAGACAGATTAGAATCCATCCGCTAGCAGGTGCAAAGGTTTCATCAAAGTCAATGCCTTCTTCTTGAGCATAACCTTTTGCAACAAGTCTGGCTTTGTTTCTTATGATCTCAATGGGTACCCTTAATTTGTTTCTAAACACCCATTTAGTACCAAAACGGGATGAGGAAGAAGGTCTTTCAACTAAGGTCCATCATTATTTTTCTCAAATTGACTAAGTTCATCTTTCATAGCAATAACCCATGATTCATCACTCAAGGCAACATCTATATGTTTGGGTTCAATGTGAGAAAGTAATGCACAATTATTATTCAAAGGTTGGGAATCCCTCATTCTCCTACTCCTCAACCACCTCCACTCACACCTGCACCATCTACATCCTGTCTCTTATACACATCTAGATGTGCTACACAGCTAGAATATGTCTTCATCTTCACACAAATTCTTTGAGATAACATCATTAGATTCATCAAATGTAACATGCACAACTTCTTCAATTAAAAGCGTTCTTCTATTATGGCTTCGGTATGCTTTCTTGTCACTAGAATATCCTAGAAAATTCCTTAACTGATTTTGTTATAACTGATTTCATCTTGAAAATATCAATATCTCTTAAAGTAATTTTTAAGAATCCTAATTCACCCCCCCTCTTAGGTTGCTTTGGGACCAACAATTGGTATCAGAGCTTGGTCTCATTTTATTGCTTAAACTGCTTGCACCATTGTCACTTCTTAACGAATGATTTTGGTATCAATAAATTTTGAATTTTGGAAAACAATTTTACAAACTTTTCAAATGCTTCATTTTTGTGAACAAGAAATAATACCCAAGTAAACCTAGAATAGTCATCTACAATAACAAATGCATATTTGCAACCACCTAGACTAGCATATTGAGTAGGTCCAAATAAGTCTAAATGCAACAATTCTAAAGGTTTATGAGTAGACACAAAATTCTTTGGTTTAAAAGAAACTTTGACTTGTTTACCAAATTGACAAGCATCACAAAATTGATTGGAGCAATCATAAAATTTGGCAAGCCTCTTACCAAATCTTTCTTGGCTAATTTTTCAATCAAATCCATATTAAAATGGCAAAGTCTTCTATGCCAAAGCCAAGGATCATCTATAGAAGCGGTAAGACATTTTACATTGCTATTGCTAATTTTATCAAGATGAATCACATAAACATCATTATGCCTAGTGCCTTTGAATAACATAGGAACAACATGATTTTTATCAAGGATAAGACATTCATGCTTGGTAAAGAAGACATATAAATTTCTGTCACAAATTGACTAACACTTAATAAATTATAGATTCAAATTGTCAAACAAGAAGTACATGTGTATCAAGAGACAATTTGAACTAAAACTGTCTCTTATACACATCTAGATGTGTATAAGAGAGAGGTCCGAACTGACTTTTCACTGTTTTTGGATGTAAGGTTTGTGAATTTGATCTAATTAGCTATTCTCTTGATGCTGATTTTGCTGGATGTAAAATCTGTCTCTTATACAGTCTAGATGATATAAGAGTTAGTACCTGTTAATAAATCAATTGATAACTGTTCTTAGTATGTCCATGTTGTTGGCAATATCTAGAAACAATGCTTTTGTTTCCATGTAAAGAAAATTTTGGTTTTACAATAATAAGTCATCTCTTCTATATATGACAAAATTTTTGTTGATTGCTACATTTCTATTTCTTTTCATATCAACAACATTTTCTTTCTTTCTAGGAGCTGCTTGAGAGTATTTAAATCATCCATTCTTTTCTTCAAGGAGGCTTGTTCTGTCTCTTATACACTTCTCTTATACACATCTAGATGTGTAAAGAGACAGGTCACTGTGATAGCCTATTGTTTTCATTCACAAGTTTAGAGTTAGCATTCAATAAAGCATTTGACTTTTTTACTAACTCCTTATTTCTAGCATATGATTCTTTTAAGCTATCATGCAATTTCAAAATGAAAGCTTCAAGATCATCTTATATCATTTTCTCATTGGAGTCATAGTTAGAATGTACCTCATTGACAGTAATTCATTTACATAAAGGCAGATTGGTGCCGACTCCATTTCTACTTCAACTCTCCTTCGGAGCTGTCTCTTATACACATCTTTTCCTTCCAAACTGCATAAGGGCAAGCAAAGAAAAGGTGTTCAACATTCTAATATGGTTTGAAACAAGCTCCAAGAGCTTGGTATGAAAGATCTGTCTCTTAATGTTTGAGAATCCTTTGGTGATGAGTGCAAGATCTCCTTCATCAAGATCTTCATCTTCTAGATTGATGGATGTTTTCATCTTCCTCTTGAGAGGTCTTTAGAGCAATGCCCCTTCTTGGCCTTGCTTCTTCATCATCCACAACCTTTGCCTTTAGCTTAAGTTCATAAGATGTAAGAGAATTGATTAGTGATTCAATAGGCATTAAATTTAAATTCTTAGCTTCCTCTATGGCAATTGTTTTGGCATCCCATTCTTTGGATAGAGCATTGTGCATCCTTCAGCTTATCCAATTTGAGAAAAATAGAAGATGTGTATAAGAGACACGGTTGTAATGAAGGTCCATTTGCATGCTTATGGCATTGTATAGCACATTCATGGCTTTTGCGTTTAACGTCAAATTAGCCTTTTCTTGTGGAGTGAGCTCAATCCTCGTCTTTTCTCTTCTTCTATTTGTGTGATCATCAATGATATTTGCATCAAATGGACCTTCATTGATAAGATACCACAATTCAATGTCAATTGATTGCGAAATATTTTCATTCTATCTCTCCAACTAATAAAATTTGTCCCATTAAACATGGAGGCCTAGTAATAGTTGGCCTTCAAAAAGCAAGTATAAGAGACAGGCTTGGTTCTAATCAGATAGCAGTTTAAGCAATAAAAGCTATGAATGAAAAATAAAATTTGTTATGCACATCAATTTGGTAAACAAGTTAAAGTGTCTTTTAAACCTAAGAATTACTTGTCTACCAGTTTATTGACCATTTGAACTCAATATGCATCTCAGTACTAATTTGTGTCAGGTCCAAGCTATACAGCTTGAAGTATCAAATTTGAATGCATTACACACTTGGTGAGCCATACAATCTTTACAAAGCTTTGGAAGTTCTTGCTCACACTAAATGTCTTTTAGTTGAGCCAAGAATCTCACTTACAACCACACTTTTATATAAGAGATGTGACCACTCAATGTTGAGTTAATTCAACATTCCACACTAATACAAAAAATAGGACCTGTCTCTTACATTTCTAGATGTGTCTTATACACAGCGTCCGTAT